>JAQPPZ010013395.1:0-65279 GCA_028583015.1 Wollemia nobilis
ACTTTTTGCTTCTTCGAGAGACCAAAATGTCTTTAGATATTATGAGTAAAACTGCTACTAAAATCTGGCGAGGAGCTGGGTATATGGACGTGGCTGCCCAAGGAGCTTCGGGTGGAATTGTTACCCTTTGGAACCCTCTGGTCTGGACTGCTTTAGAACATATAGCTTGCAGGGGTGTTCTTACTTCTCTCTTCAGAAATAACTTCAATTCTGAGCTGGTCCTTATCACCAACTTTTATGGGGCCCAAGATCTTGATGGCCAGAGGCTCCAATGGGACGCTGTTCACAACATGAGAGCATACAGGGAGTGTTATGACTGGATTATTGCAGGGGATTTTAATGCAAAATTATCTGTTCGAGACCAGGAAGGTGGCACCCCTGTTTTGGATCCAGGGGACCGGCTTCGATTGCCCAAGTTCGGGCCTTTAATTTAGTGGATGTTCAAGGCCCTAGTGTTTTTTTCACTTGGACAAACAAGAGAAAGGAGCCACATAGCAGGAAGGTCAAGTTAGATCGCTTTTTGGTCTCGGAGGAGGCTTTTGTTAAATGGACTTTTAAGTTCCAGATTTTGGAGGGCCCTATTTCGGATCATCCATTTTGCTTGAGGGAGGGACTTCGAGAGGGTAGCACCATAGGCCTTTTAAATTTGAGAATTTTTTGTTACAAAAGGAGGACCTTCGACAAAAAATTACTCAATGGTGGACAGAAGGCCGTCCACCTTTTGGGACAGACAATGTTCAAATTTCATAAACGACTTCAATTTGTCAAAATTCAATTGAAACAGTGGAGGAAAGGAAACAAGTCGGATTTCCAGTCCCAAAGGGCCCCCTTGGTGGCTAGATGGGAGGAGGTTCAGAAACTTTTTAGGGAAGGATCAATTACTGAGCAACTCAAATTTGAAGATGATGAATTGCGTAAAGCGATTGAGGACATTGACAACCAAGAGGAGATATCTTTGGAAACAAAGGGCTAGAAATAATTGGTTATTAGAGGGGGACAGAAATACCAAATATTTTCATCGGTCAGCTTGTGCTAGGAGACAGATGAACAATATGGAAGTTCTCAAAGATGAACATGGAAATGTCTTCGATACTCTTCCTGGCATGCATTCCCATGCTATCGATTACTTTTCTAAACTTTTTAAGGAAAGTATGCAGCAAGATGTTGAGGCTCAGAATGAAGTTCTTAATGTTATTCCTCCTATTATCTCTGAAGAGGACAATCAGGCCCTGCTTAGACCCATTGAAAGGGATGAACTGAGAAATGTGGTCTTTGGTATGAGTACTGGAAAATCTCCTGGTCCAGATGGCTTTCCTATTGAATTTTTTCAGGCTTTCTGGGATACCTTGGAGGAGGATGTTCTGGCTGTTACTGAGGAATCCAGATCCAATCGAAGAATGCTCAGGGCGATCAATCACACCTTCATTGCTTTAATTCCGAAAGGGGAAGCGGGGAATCATATCTCTGATTTCAGGCCTATTGCTTTATGCAATGTGATCTACAAAATCATCACTAATATAATGGCTAAGAGGCTTAAACCCCTTCTTCATAGCATCATTTCCCCTGAACAGGGGGGCTTTGTTGAGGGAAGACAAATCTTGGATGGGGTGGTTTTGGCCCAGGAGGCCATCCATTCAATGCAAACTTCGGGCAACAAAGGAATGTTCATTAAACTGGATATGTCCAAGGCTTATGACCGGGTGGAGTGGTGCTTCTTGTCGAAAATGATGGCTGCCTTTGGCTTTTCTCAGGAATGGATTGATTGGGTTATGAGTTGTGTTTCTTCTCCCTCTTTTTCTATTCTCATCAAGGGCCTTCCCTCGCATCCTTTCGGCGCCACACGTGGTCTCCACCAGGGAGACCCTTGTTCTCCCTATCTCTTCCTTCTCTTGGCTGAAGGTTTGGGCAGACTATTTTTGAGGAGAAGGCAACAAGGTCTGCTTTCTGGTATCAAGGTTGGGGAGGAAACTCTGACTCACTTGCAATTTGTGGACGATACTGGTCTGGTTGGTGCGGCCACTCTTCGGGAAGCTAGAGGGATCAGAGATACTTTGAATTTCTACCTAAGGGCTTCAAATCAGGTTCTAAATGTCAGGAAGTCCAAAGTGGTCTTTTTCAATCTTGACCAATGGCTACAGGAGCACGTTATTGAGATCCTGGGCTTCACAAGGACTTCTCTCCCAATTGTTTACCTGGGCGTTCCCCTTCATTTCAAAAATTTAAAAATTGACATTTGGAAGAATCTGTTAGCAGGCATCAAAGACAGAATAAATCATTGGGCCCATAAATGGCTAAGCTACGGGGGTAGATTAACCTTCCTAAATTCGGTTATACAGGCTTTCCCGATCTATAAATTCTCAATACTGGCTGCCCCTCATACCATCTGGAAAGAGCTGGACAAAATGGCTAGAAGATTTTTATGGGAAGGCACAAAAGGGAAGAAAAAATGGGCCTTGGTTGGGTGGGACAAAGTTACCCAGCCTAAGGACAAAGGAGGGCTGGGCTTGAGAAGTTCTATGCTTAATAACAGAGCTTTGGCTGGAAAACTGTATTGGAGGTGGATTTCTCAGCCATCCTCCCTCTTCAGCAGAATTCTTTCCAGTAAATATTTGGGGCATGTTCATCCCAATGAGGTGGGTCGCTTTCCATTGGAAGGTTCTGGATCTTTAGTGTGGCAGACTCTCAAGCTTGGGTCCTAGATTATCAAAGCTCAATTATTCTGGAAAGTGGGGAAAGGAGACAAGGCTCGTTTCTGGACTGACTCTTGGGACCAACATCCGCCCATTATTGTCATGTTCCCTGAGCTACAACCAATCATGACCACCTTAGAAGCCCAGGGCTGGATCCATATTGATAATTATCTTCTTACCAGTCAATTGGGGGGGTATAAATTTAAAAAGTTTAAGCGGTGGGAGGAGTGGCCAATTACTGTCTCTTCGGAGTTGGCGCCCATCCTGCAAAAAATCTTGTCAGAAAGGTTCCTCACGGGGAAGGATGAGGAAGATGAATTAGCCTGGGGCTATGGAAGCCTTGGGGTCTACTCAGTTAAGGCTGGATATGAAGAGATCCTCCCTGAGCCTCCCCCACACTCTTTTTCGGTTCAGCATTGGAGAAGGATTTGGCATTCAAAGGGTTGGCCGAAAGTGAATTTCTTCGCTTGGCAACTTATGCATAATGGTCTTCTCACCTTTGACAATCTCAGACGTAGGGGTTTCAATGGCCCCTCTCAATGTGCTTTATGCCTCAAACATGAGGAAATTGCAGATCATTTGTTTTTTGAGTGTCCTTTTACTCATCAGATTTGGGAACGCTGGTTCTCTCAATTTAAACTCCAGGCTAATGGTGTTTTCAACCGTACCAATATTTGGGAAAAATGGAAAAGGGGTAGGTTCAATTCCATAGCTCTCCGAACTGGCTGGCAGTTAGGCTTTCTCTTCATTTTGTGGCAAGTTTGGTTGGAGAGAAATGCCCGGATCTTTAGAAAAACTTTCTCCTCGATTGACGGCGTTTGGCAGGTCATCTGGAGCAAAGTCACAGAAACTGTTGCTATTTTTGTTAATGAAGAGAATCAGGCTACTCTTGGGCATCCTGAAGAGGGGGTTGAGGGACATGAGAGGCAAGGCAGAGCATGCTGGAAACCTCCCCCTATAGGCTGGATCAAGATCAATACTGATGGGGCTGCAAAAGGCAACCCGGGCAACGTAGGAACTGGTGTTGTTTATCGGGATCACTCGAGTGCGGTTCTTTACTGGGAATTGCAGGGATTGGGCAGAGCCACGAACAATGAAGCCAAAGCCTTTGCCATTAAGTTAGCGTCTATTTGGGCTGTTAAGCAGGGTTATCGGAGGATAATTATTGAATCAGATTCTCAAGTCCTGATCGGTGCTCTAGATTGCTTGCGGAATTTCTCATTAAAATCCTGGAGACTGCGGATGTTGATATCCCAAATCAAGGAGTTATGGAGGGAGTTAGATGATGTTATCCCTGTGTATGTGAGTAGAAATCTGAACACGGTAGCTGACTTCCTTGCGAAGATGGGTGCTGAGAAAGAGGTAGGTGTTCAGCTGCACAGTGATATGCCTATGATAGATGAAGAGATTCGGAGTGGTCTGGAATGATCCCTGCATCCATGAGCTCAAAAATGACTAAGGTTAGTTTCTGTCGTGATATCGCGACATATTGCGCCGTCGCGACCTTGTTTGGAAATCTGTCACGATTTCGTGACATGTTGCTCTGTCGCGACCTATCCTGGATAACTGTAGCGATTTCGCTACCCTTTTTGTTGCCACGGCCTTGGGAGGAAAATTGTAGCGATTTCGTGACTTGTTGCGTCATCGCGGTCTTTGATGAGAAGGTGTCGCGATGTCGCGACCTTTTTGGTTGGTTTTCGTCTTTGGAGGAAAAGTGTCGCGATATCGCGACGCTTTGAGAAAAATTGCGTGAAGGGGAAAAACCGTTGCGATATCGCGAAAATTTTTGTGAAAAGCTACTCTAAGGAAAATTTGTCGCGGTTTCGTGCATTTTTTGAGGAAAGGACGCAAAGGGGCATTCCTGTAGCGATTTCGCGACGTTTTGAGAAAAATTACGTTAAGTGGAAAAACCGTCGCGATATCGCGACCTTTTTTGTGAAAAGCTTCCCAAAGGATAACCTGTCGCGATTTCGTGACATTTTTATGGAAAGGAAGCAAAGGGGCAAACCTGTAGCGATTTCGCGACAGTTCTGGAGAATAAACGGCATGAAAGAAAAACGTCGCGATTTCGTGACTAGTTTAAGAAAAGGGCACCATGGGGGAGAACATGTCGCGATTTCACGACACTTTTGCGGATGGGGCGCCCATTGGAATTCTTGTCACGATTTCGCTACACTTTCGGCCAACTGGGGCTTCAAGGAAAAGTCGTCGCGATATCGCGACACTTTCTCAAAGTTGCTGATTAAAGGAGAACTCGTCGCGATTTCGTGACAATTTCGGGGAGCAGGTGCCTTCAGGATTTCTCGTCGCGATTTCGTGACGTTTTTGGCGTTTGGGTGATTTGGTGCTGTGCTGTCGCGATTTCGTGACATTTTTCGTGTGTTGTGGCTTCGGTGCTTTTTGTCGCGATGTCGCGACATGTCGCGTTATCGCGACTGGTTGTTGTGGCACGGCGGTTGTTAGGTTAGGTGTCGCGATTTCGTGACATGTCGCGTTTTCGCGCCCTTTGTTCTTCTGGTCTCTTTGCTCTTGGTTGGGATGCCCTTTCTCCCTCTTGTAACTGTAATTTGTTTTAATGCAAGCTTTTTTCAAAATTTTCAAAAAAAAAAATAAGTTGATATGGAAGTCAAAAAATATAATCCTCAGTAGTAGCCTTCTCAAAAATTTAATTTCCTCAAGAAATTCTAACTCCATGGTATTAAATATAGTGAACGTTTCCATCTAAACCATAGACCACCAACCATTATTTTATCCTTAATTTTTGAATAGGAGAACATGATGATGAAAAATAAGTTTGAAGGACATTTGTAGAGTAATTTGTACCCAATTCCTAGTTTCACTTGATCTAATTTTGAATTTTATAAAAATAATTAGCAACTATCTATTGAACTTACATATCAACCATTTAATTTTAATATTTTTTAAGTTCATACTCTATCATCTCATCCAATGTAATATCTTCTTTGTTATAACTCTATCACCCTTTTAAGATGCACATGGTGAGGTCACATTTATTTCTCATAATATTAGACATGCAACTCCTATTTCAACTTCTTATCGTTCACATCGATTACTATATCCTCCCTAGAATATATTTAGTAGTTATATATGAGTCTTAAGGAAAATAAATTAGAGATGAAATTTAGGCAAAAAAACATAATGTAAATTTTTTATACTTCAACAACTTATGTCAATCAATTTATAAATTTATATTTTTGTAGTTGATAAATCACACATCTACCTATTTTACTCATTCATGACTTTGAATTCTTATTGTAATATCTTCAATTTTTTAGGTAAATTGTCCAAAAAGCATTTTATGTTATGCCTATTCAAAATAACAAGATCATGAATTTAGGCATATTAGCTCTTTGTTCCATTTATTATATGTTGTAATGAAAACTACCATAAATGTTTGAAGTGAAAATCTAGTAATCATCCCTCACCCTATTCTTCTCCACAATAATTAACTTTACATGCTCCCATGAATAGGCCAATGACATAATATATTTTAAACTAACATAAGTATCAACAATCTACGATCCTCATTTGATATAAAAATAATGAGCCAAAAGAGGAGCAATTGCAAAGGGAAGCCAAATGAAAGGAAAATAGAGAGGAAGAGGAAAAAAAAGAATATTATGGGGAAAATAAAAGGAGCTAGCGAAGCCAAATTATTTTAGGAATGATTAAATAGAGAACTTAGGTATTTTAATTGTATCTTTTTTATTATTTCATTAAGGCAATGAAGTATAAGATGCTAGCTCACGAATATTTGAAGGTTTTCAAAAAGATTCTAATTTTTTTAATATGTCTTGTTAAAACAAAATGAAATTTAAATATTGTGTATGTGCCTATGTGGTCTAAGTCAATCCCTAAACTTATTTACAATGTGGAGAATCTCAATTTGTTATCATATGTAGGGCACACTATGTTTTTTAAAATATTTTACCTTTCCTTTTTAAATATCTTGTCCTTTTTTTAAAATAGTTTTTTAAAGTTTGTAAATTTTTATTAATCAACCCATGACTAGATAGAAGAGTTGAAATTCGTATTTGATAAATTATTTTTAAAACTTAAATTTTTAATGGCTAGTTGAAAATCAGTTATAGGTGCTTCAACATGGAACTCATGTGAATGAACACAGATCATATATCATTTAACAAACATAACACGTTTTTATTCATTCCCTTTCATAACAAAATATTATTTAAAAAATTATTCTATTTCCTTTACCTAGCTTAAAGTATAATTTACTAGTTCCAAGTAGCTTTACATATGCCTATTCTATTCAATAAACACTAGTTATAAGTATTAATTTTATATTAACTTTAAAATAGTCCATAGTCATGCAAGGGCATCTACTAATTACACATAAAGTTAAATGAACCATTTAACCACTCAAAAACAATGCATAAGGAAGGAAGTCGAATCAACACCATTATAGAGATAAGCACAAACAAAATTAAAAGTAGACCAAGAAATTGAAGGAAAGGGATCATAAAAGATAATGGAAGAGAAGGATTGGTAGGAAGAGAAAAAGGAATAGAGCTAATATTATGTCTAAGTGCTATATATTGTTGAACAAGGAGTAACATATTCCTTATGGATTGGAAGTTTCACTCCAATTGTTTTCTACATGTAAAATAAATGTGAGTGAGCATGTATATTGTAGAAAAGCCCAACTATAATGTGTGTAGATAATTATTTTGTAGGAACATTAAAGTATGGTTGTATTCCAAGAAGAAAATATTGTTTGAAGAAGAATCAAAGGATCACTATGTCAGATATGGTTGTGCGAGTGGAGAATCTAAAGGACTAAAATTGTACAAAATCTTGAATGTGTGATTACCATTCATATGTCAAAGAAGCACCATTCAATTCAATACAAAGTTCAAATCCATGAAGAAATTATTGTGAGGAACTTCATCTTAAAATTTTCCATGACAAGGAATTAAGGAATGTTGTCACAACCATTTAATATGATGGTTATTCAATTAAAAATTCCCATAACATAGAGAGGATATTTAAATAAATTGTTGTACAAGGGAAACTCATAGTCTTGTAAGACTATGGTCTTGAGATATTGCTATCTCAAAGACTTTACTATATTTTTGACTTTGTCATACAATGAAAATAATCATACAATGTATGTTGTCATACAATAAATACTATTGTACAATGAATGTGGAAATACAATAAGGAGGACATTTTTATTGAAATGGAATTTATTGTATCATGTTGTTTGCATCATTTCATATCAAATGACATTTATGATATGTACTAGAGGAATATTGTGAATTACAGTCACACTCAATTGTATTCCATTCTATTGGATTACATTATATAGAACTTTATGAACAAACTAGAGATCTATATTGTAGTCATTACGTAAAAACATCTAACAATAGACTTATTCTAACATCTCCTATAAACGCTCTCAACAATAAAAAAATACTACCCTAAGCTACACAATATCTCAATTGTGTTCACACTCAAAGTGCATTCAGGTTTCAACATTACCCCCCTTAAAGCTGAGAGGACTGACAAGACAGTCTCTCAAATTTACATATTGAGCTTTAGAAACTCCTTTGGTAAAGATATCTGCAATATTATCCAAATTACTATAATGACGTAGCTCAACTACCTATTTTTCCACCATGTCATGGATGAAGTGATACTTCATATCAAAATGATTTGATCTTCTATGGTGGATAGGATTATGTGCCAATTGTATGGTACTCATATTGTCATAGTATAATCTTGTAGGACAAATTTGTTGCTCCCCAATTTTATTCAAGGACTTTTCTCAACCATAGAGATTAAGTACTAGCATGTGTGATTGCTATATACTCAGCCTCAGTAGATTACAATGCTACGAAAATCTACTTTTTGGAAATCCATGTAATTAATCTTGACCCTAGACTAAAACAATTATATGAAGTAGATTTTCTATAATTTATATTTCTTCCCCAATCACTATCACTAAATCCAACTAATTTTATAGAAATACATTTGTGGTAATGGATCCCAAAATCCAATTTACCCTTTACATATCTCAAAATTCTCTTAGTTGCTTAAAAATGAAGTTCATATGGATCAGCCATATACCTTGAAACAAGATAAAAAACATACTAAATATCCCACCTTGTGTTGGTGAGGAAAATTAGACTCCCAACCATGTTGCTTTAAGTGGTCACGCCAACTTTTGGTGCTCCATCATCTTTGCTCAATTGGATCCCATGACTCGTTGGATTTGCAACAAGCTTGCATTGCTCCATAGAAAACTTCTTGAGCATAGTTGTGTTGATATATGAATATACCTTTACCTATTTGATGTACCTCCAAGCCTAGGAAGTAATACATTAAACCTGGATCTTTCATTTAAACGTATTTCATTATGGAGTGTTTGAACTCCTCATTCATGTTAGCACTACTACCAATTAATATTAGATCATCCACATATAAGCTTACAATGAGAATGTATTTACCTTGTTTCATGTAGTAGAGAGTAGATTCACTTTTGCTCCTAGTGAATCCATACTTCTAAAAGTAGCCATAACTGCATGAGTACCATGCCCTTGGTGCTTGCTTGAGGCAATATAGTGCTTTCTTCAATTTGTAGACAAGGTGATACTTACCTTGTTCTTAAAATCATTGAGTTTTTTACACAAAAACCTTTTCATTCAAGTAACCATTTATAAAGGCACTTTTAACATCCATGTGTTGAATTTTCCACCCTTTGTGGGCAACCAAAGAAAGTAGTGATCTGATTGTCTCCTATCTAGCAATAGGAGAAAATGTCTCCTCATTTGTCAATCCCATACTTCTGATTGAATCCTTTTGCTACAAGTATTGCTTTGTGTCTTTCAATGCTTCCATAAGCATTGAATTTGGTCATGTAGATCCATTAACATACAATACATTTCTTGCCTTTAGGAAGCTCCACTAGCTCCCAAGTATCATTCTTTTTTATAGAGGTTGTTTCCTATTTCATGGCTTGTTGCCATACATCATGAGCACTTGCTTTTTCATAGCTATATGGCTCTATATCTACACTAGTAATTAAATCATAATTTACTACATCTACCTTAGTCTCTTGGGAGTCATCATCACCATAGATATGCAGATTTTCAAGTCTTTTTAAAACTACATTCATTTCACTAGCTTGACTTCTAGTGTATCTTTTTTGGAAATTCTTATCCAACATTTGAAAATATGGATGGTGCTGAAGTATTATTTTACCTCTTGATGGAGAATAAATGTCCATTGGTGAAGAACTTACTGATCTTTTTGGAGAAGGACTTGGAGTAGTATTTGTTGTACTTGAAGTAGTACTCATACTTGGGCTTGGAGGACTTCCTTTGTTGTTTTTGGGTGGCACTTGTTGCACTTGCTGCACTTGAGAGGAACTTGCATCATGAGATCCATCATAAAAAAATAGTTTTTGATGATCTCATTCTCCCTCTTCATCAAAAATCACATCCCTAGAAAGTATAATTTTATGTATTTTTGGATTGTAGGGCCTATATGCTTTGGAAGACTCACAATATCCAACAAAAATACATGCTTGACTTTTGGGGTCAAGTTTCTTTATTTGCTCATCAAGAATGTGGGCATATTCAAGACAACCAAAAAAATTAAATTTTTTTACATTTGTGGTCCAATGCAAACCAAATGCATAGGTAATAATTCCTACTTTCTCACTTTCATTGATGATTTCTCTAGGATGTGTTGGATCTATTTTTTGAAAACCAAAGATGAAGCTTTTGATTGTTTCATAGATTTCAAAAATAATGTAAAGAAATAAAGTGAGTTTGTTGTAAAATTTCTAATGACTGATAGAGGAGGAGAGTATTCTTCAATTGCATTTCTAAAATATTGTAAAGATTTTGGAATAAAAAGGTAATTCACAATTGCCTATACCCCACAACAAAATGGTGTGGCTGAAAGAAAGAACTACACTATAGTATAAATGGCTAGATCAATGGTGCAATCTAAGCATCTAAGTAACATGTATTGGGTTGTTACTTAGATGCTTATATTGTAGCATTGATCTAGCCATTTCTACTATAGTGTAGTTCTTTCTTTCAACCACACCATTTTGTTGTGGGGTGTAGGCAGTTGTGAATTGCATTTTTATTCCACAATATTTACAATATTTTAGAAATGCAATTGAAGAATACTCTCCTCCTCTATCAGTCCTTAGAAATTTTACAACAAACTCACTTTGTTTATCTACATTATTTTTTAAATCTATGAAACAATCAAAAGCTTCATATTTGGTTTTCAAAAAATAGATCCAACATATCCTAGAGAAATCATCAATGAAAGTGATAAAGCAGGAATTATTACCTATGATTTTGGTTTGCATTGGACCACAAATGTCTGAGTGCACCAATTTGAGTGGATGGCTTGATATCCATGCTTGTCCTCTTGGAAACTTGGATCTTGATTGCTTTCCCAAAGCACACCCTTCGCACACCTCCTTGTGTTCATCAAATTTTGGAATTCCACTCACCATAGTTTGCGAAGTTAACAATTTCAAGGTTGGGGAATTTAGATGACCATATCTCAAGTGCCAAAGTACACTTGGATTTGCTATAGCAATACTATCAAGTTGAGCACCTCCTAATTCCCAAAAATTAAGCGAAAACAAGCTATTCTGTGTCATAGGTACTTTGGTAATAACTCTATTACAATTGTTCTTATCAAAAATTACACATCTGCCTTCATCAAAAATAATCCTATAATTTTTCTCCATTATTTGTCCAACACTAAGCAAGTTATGTTGGTGTTTGGGGGTGTAATAGATGTCATTTAATGTTTTGGTGCCTTCTTTTTTTGGAACCTCCATGGCTCCAATACCTTCAACTTGAAGAGCTTTGTCATCTTCCAACATGATTATTTATTTGTAGGTGGAATCCATTGTAGCAAAGATCTCCTCTTTGCCACTCATGTGATTGGAACAACCAGTATCCAAAATCCAAGTTTCATTGAGACTTTGATCTTATTTTCAATAAGTAAGAAAAAAATTTGAAGTTATTTCTTCTTCACCATAGTTTCCATATTGACATCTTCCACATTTAGAAGTCTTGGACCAACAATATTTAGCAAAGTGACCAAGCTTACCATAATTGAAACAAGATTTCTTTGTTTTGTCACCTCCTCCTTGATTTCCTTTTCTTCCTTGATTTCCACCTATTCCTTAATTGCCACCACTTGCTTGATTTCCACCTCTTGAGCTGCTTCTTCCTCTGCCTCTCCTTTGTCCTCTTCCTTGACATCTTCCTTGGCCTCTTCCTGCACCCTCCTTGGATGAGAAAGATTTGTCATCACCTCCATAGCTTGTGGAAGTATATCCCTGTAATATTTCTTTATGAGACATTAAGGAACCAATTAGAGCATCAAAAGATAAAGTAGATAAATCTTTAGACTCTTCAATAATGATAGATATATGGTTCCATTTATGAAGAAGTGTTCTCAACACCTTCTTAACCATGACTTCATATTTGATGTCTTCTCCAAGGGTTTGTATTTTGTTGACCACTGCCTTCACTCTCACACAATAGTCACCTACCTTTTGTTGACCACTAACTTTCACATGAATAGTTGTGAAATCAGTAGATGGATTCCGAGGGATTAAAGATCCCAAATATGCCATGGTGTCTACAAATCCGTTTGACATACAAGGGATTTTATCGATGTCATACCATTCCAGCTGGGTTAGGTAAGTTTCAACAATATCATTGTAAGATTTCAAGAGTGGGCACCTGCATTGGAACAATCCTTTGACTTGGTTTACTATGATCAAGGAGTCACCAAATATATTCAATATTTTAATGCCCATTGCAACTGTTTTTTGGAATTCCTAGATCAAGGCTTCATACTCTGTGTTATTATTTGTGCATGGGAATTCTAGCTTGAATGATAAGGGCAATGGAGCATCCTGTGGTGTGATAAAGACTATCCTACTCTGCCCCATTTGCTCGCACTTTGAACCATCGAAGAACAATGCAATATCTCTTTTCTTCTCAGGTTCTTTGAGTTTTGATGGATATGATAATGCAAATACTGCATCATTAGGAAATTCTATAGTGTGAGGCTTGATATCCTGAAGAGGTACCTCTACTAATTGATCCACTATGAATTGTCCCTTGATGGACTTTTGGATTATGAATTCTAGATCAAATTCTATCAATAGCATGATCCACTTTATAGTACATGTATTGTGATATGTCTTATTCATCATATATTGTAAAGGATTTTATTTTGATATGATGTAAGTCATATGGCTCAACATGTAGTGTCACAACTTTTCTACATACACATATCCTAGATCATAGCTTACCAAGGTGTAACTTATGTAATATATGTCATGCTCTTTATCTTGCATGTTATTTTGGGCTAACATGGTGCCCAAAGTAAAATCAGTAGTCGATATGTATAGCAAAAATGGCACGTCTAGCCTTGGTGCCACCAACACTGGCGATGTTTCTAGGTATGTTTTGATCTCTACAAAGGCTTGTTGGCACTATTCATCCCAATGAAATAGGACATACTTGCATAGCAATCGGTTCATGGGTCAACACTTGTCTAATAACTACATGATGAACCATTTGATGGATTCTACCTTGCCTTGTAGGCTTCTTAATTCTCTAATGTTGGTAGGGGTTTCCATCTCCGTTATAGCTTCTACTTTTGCAGGATCGACCTCAATGCCTCTCATGGAAACAATGAAACCTAAGAGCTTAATAGAATTCATGCCAAACACACACATCTTAGGATCCAGTATGACATTGTTCTCTATGAGGCGATCGAATACTTTCGTAAGGATCTTAGTGTGCTCTTGTCGTATCAAATATTTGGCCATAAAGTCATCCATGTATTCTTCCAAGATTGTGTGCATGTAGTCTTCCAAGATTGTGTGCATGTAGTAATGAAATATGTATGTCATGGCCCACTAGTATGTGGCATCAAAATTCTTTATGCCAAATGACATCACTTTGTAACAGAAAGTTCCCCATGGAGTAATCAAAGCAGTCTTATGTTGGTGTTTGAGTTTTTTTTCAGATTTTATTGCATCCAAAAAACCCATCCATTAGGAATAGCATCTCATGACCTGCAGTGGCATCTACAAGAGCATCTATGTTTGGAAATGGGAATGAATCCTTTGTAGTTTCAATATTTAAGTCCCTAAAATTTGTGCAAATTCAGATTCTTCTGTCTGGTTTTCCTATGGGTTCCATGTTCAAGATCCATTTAGAATAGTCGATGGGAACTATGAAGATTTCTTCCAATAGCTTTTATAACTTGTTCTTCACCATCAAAGTGACGGTTGGATGCATCTTCCTCAATTTTTTCTTGAATGGCTTCTTTAGGGGATCCAATGAAATGTTGTGAACAACTAACTTTGGATAAATACCTGGCATTTCTTTGTAAGTCCAAGAAAATTGATTTGGCCTCTATTTAAGGATAGGGATTATGATGGCTTTTTCCTCTAGAGACAGACTTTCTCCAAACTTGACTTTCTTCGGTTTATTAGGATCATCACTGATTTCCACCTCAAAAATTTCTTCTATAGCCATATGTGACCCATCCTTGAATTGGTGAGGCGTAGGTATCAAGTGAATATCATCGATGGGATTTATAGGTCCTATTGACTTAGGATCTAGACCAGCATGAAACACATAATATGCACAACCTGATGCAAAATGGAATGGTTGTAACCTATCTTCATTATATAAGAGATCTCCAAGCTCTATGGGTGAATCAGCATGATCCCAATCAATGGCCTATGTATCGAGACACAAAGGTTTAGAAGGATCTATTGGGTTATGAAGTGGAGTGGTCAAATCAATGGATATCATGTTAATGGATGGAATGAAATATCTAGGACCACATGGTTGAAATATTGTCTTAGAGGTTTCCTTTCTATACTCATGATGAGGCTCTAGAGGAAAAGGAATCTCTGGATCCGGCCCATGATCTGGTCGGATAATAGGATCATTGGGCTCTAAGAATTCCATGAATGTAGGTGAAGGGGGATTAAACATGCGATGAATGACATTCAAGTCGATAGGTCTCCCCAAACACTACAAGATAGGATCTATGGTATGAAGTACCACTTCTCTTTCTACCATCATGTCAACTTGCCACAAGTGGTTAGGTCCGAGATAAGCCATCTCAGTTTCATCCTCAAAATTGTCATCACTTATCCAAAAACCATTAGCATTGGTATGTGGATCCAAAGTAAGGGGCACATCTCTTGGTCCCAAATAAGCCATATCTATCTCATCCTTATATCCTTCGTCACTTATGAAGATACCATTTGCATTTTTATGTTACCCTAAGTCATGGGGCCATTGCATTTTTTCTAGGTAGGCTCTCTTTGTTGAGTCCTCTGACTCATAGCCACTTTCATCCGATATGAATCCACTTTCATTTTGGATGGACCAGGTAAACCTATTTAAATAGTGAGGCCAATGATAGGGCAACCTTGCTTGTGCTTCATCATCACTTGCCATATATCCATTTTCTTCTTGCTCATCATCCCATGAGTTGTAGCCTATTGGGGTGGCATCAATTATGGAGCTTGGATGATAAATCTTGGGAGGTGGTATACTTGCCATAGCCACTTGTCTATTGATCGAATGTCTTGCACTTGGTGGGTGATAAGAAATAAAATTGATGTCTTCTCCTAACCCCAAGGTTAATCTATCAAATGTTGCTTCTAGAGAGTCATCTCAACCTCTAGTGTGGTAGCCTAACCCAAATATGTCATATGGGAGTGGCTCAAATGGCCGCCTTCGTCCCTGCTCATATCTACTAAGATCATAACCATGCTAATGGCAATGCTCAAAATAGGTTAGAGTAAACTTAGGATTAGAGAGGTAATGAACATTGACTATGAATAACTCATCATTTTCTTCTTCTACATCCGTAGATTTATGGGCACAATCCAAGCTAGCATAGATAAAAAAAATTTGGTTGGGAGGGATTCCAAGCGGAACCACCATTCCTACCGATAGTCTTAGATCCTTTGGATATCCCATGTCTTGCATAGACTCTATAATGGGCGTAAATGTTATGTTCTACACAAGATACTCTTATATTACCATACTTGCCAAGTGTATTGTCACATGTGACATGGATGATCCTACAAACAACACTTGTGAAGCGGGTTCTAGTATCTCCTCAGCTTGATCTTGGATATCTTCCTCCTCCATGGGATTTGGACTCTTATTAATGTTTATGATAGGAGCTTCCTTGGGCTCTCTTTTCTCAACCATGGGTACCTTTAGCTTCTAATTGTCTTTTGGTTTAGACATTTATGGTCTATTAGAATCGTTAGTTACTTTGTGTGCAAGCTGAGGCATTGATGCAAATAGGTCCTTTTGTACCCCTTTGTCTTTGTTATCTAGTTGAGTCTTTGTTCCTAGACAATCCACCTGATGAAAATAATTGAATGGCTTTTCATCGGCTAACACCATGTAGATATTTTTATCATGCATATACTTAACACATTGGTGTCAAATTGAAGGAACACATCTCATGTCCCTTATCCAAGGTCTCCCTAGGAGGATGTTTTATTCTATGGCTCACACATCATGGGGATGGTCTTATGCCCCACCTTGATAGGTAGGACTATCGTTCCCACAGTATTGCATAAAGCATCATTGAAAGCCCTTAATGTATAGGCTCTTGGAATGATATTGGACTTGGGGATCTTAAGATGTTCTATTGCTATTGTTGTGATGATATTGATTGATGAACATGTATCGATCAAGACCTACTTAAATGGAAAATTATTAACTGATGCCATGATGTGCAGCGGTGGGTCTGGTAAGGTAATAGATACTATCTTAATTTCATGATCGTAGAATTGAATTACAAGTTCCTGGCATTCTTGTACTTGTACCACAAAATGGGTGAATGCATTTGGATCTTGTGGTTTGAGCTCAATTAACCTTAAAATATCCATAAATGTCTCCTTGTGCTTTTGAGACTATTGTATGAGCTCATAGATTGATAGATTAGTCAGAATCATTTGTAAATTTTGCTCGAGTCTACTTCGAATGGTTTCCATAGGTCGGGTTGGTGGACCTGGAAGGTTGTCTTGACCTACCTCTACCTAGGTGCAGCTAGGAAATTAATGGGAGATGCAGGAGGTTGCGGCTGACCATACCATCCCAACACACCCATGGATAGGCGTATCAATTCGGACCTGATTGAATTTTGCACCTTACCCTCTAGGGACCTCATGGTTTGGTAGTGAGTTTTTGTATATTTTCATATATTGGTTGTTAGGGGCTAATGGGTTATCCACTTTAAGTTCTCTTGATTCAATTATATTTTGCACTTGTACTTGAAACCAACACAAACCTCAATATTATACCCCGATATCCTATGATAAGGGTAAAATTGATCTTTACTATATTGTTTTGGCTTAGGATGGTTGGGATCTATAAAAGGAATATCAGGGAACCTTATATTTCCTGCCTCATTCAGTTGGTTGAAGATTGATTGCATTTATTTTGTTAATGGTGTGAAATAGCAAGGGGGTTTACACTCTTTTTTCCACCCCTGATTGTTTTTTTGATCATAGTTGGTTGGTGGGAGCTATGCTTGATAATTTTTGGGTTGGTGCATAGCCCCGTCCTTAGACATAGACAATACCACTTGATTAAATGGATCAAGGTTCACCTACTTTTGTTTATATTTACCATTTTGTCATTTTTTTTCCACTCCTTTTTAGTTCAGATTTTGATAGTTCCCTCGTCCACTTTTATATCCTCAATGAGTTTGGCCTATGCCAAATCTTCTTAAAATGAGGGGTACTATTGGAATTGTAGCAAGATGGAAATGTGTTTGGAACAATTCTTGGTGAACATCTAGATGATCACTTATATGGGGATAGAGTGATAATTTTGCCATGACTCTCCTCCATCCATTCCCATAATCCATTACTGGCTCATCATCATAATGTTTTATATTTTCTAGGTCTAAAAGGTTCACTTTACTCTCAGCACCAAAAGAGAAATGCTTCAGGAAAGCATTCACTAGTTGTTCAAAATTGGCTATGTTGTGCTTGGGTAGTTGGTTGAACCATTGGGTGGCAGCACTCACAAATGTCATAATAAATGTCCTAAGCATGAGAGCATCATTGTATTCAAGATGAAAACATGCATTGATGAAATTATTAACATGCTCTTGTGCATCCTTTTCCCCCTAAATATTTTCCAACCTAGGCATCTCAAAATTCTTAGGGTATGTGGGGCTAGGTACGGATAGACATAATGGTTGATTGTGTATTTTTCTTGATGTCAGTTGGCTACTAGTCGTCTCTTGTTTTCAAAGGACTTTATATTTTCATAAATTTCTTGGAAAGCCTTTGAGGTGAGGAGCTCTTCCTCCTGTAGACCCTCCCGCGATGGTAGTGGGGGTAACACTCTATCCATTTTATTTGCTCCATTTTCTTCCCTCCCATGAGGGGATCCAGGATACGCCTGATACTAATTTATTCAGTCTACCATTTCCCCCCAGTTGGATTTTGCTCATGATTTGGAGGGTGATTTTGGTGTAGGTTTCCTTCTTGTCTAGTATGCTCCTCTCTTAATGAATTAGCGCATTGATCTCTTTGACGATCATTTTCATTTATTTGTTGGTTGCTTCGAGCTAGATACTCAGCTTGCTCTCTTAACCATTGCTCATGTTGGCACAACCATTCTCTCTATTTATCATGTTCAAGAGTGTCTACAAGTCATTGCTCTTTGCACAAGGTGTTTTCTAACTGTTGCACATGGTTATCTTGCGTATTCATAAAGGACTCGTGCTTATCTGACCCTATCCTAGTGGTTTTAATTCATAGATTTCTCGAAGAGGTTTCTACTATTTCTTTGTTCTCACTAGCTAATGTGACTTGTTCAGTATATTTTTGAGTGTATTTATGACCAAAATCTATATGTTTACTGTGGGGTCACCATGAGGCACCCCCAGTTTGAGAAGTGGGCTTAGAAGTCATGGCTCATGAACTTCAAAATGCATAATTCTTTATGGCTACCATTATGGGAGGTGGCCTCGGATGCAATCGATCCAACTCATCCAACTATCTTATTTTCTATGGTTGATCCCATGGGGTTCCATTTACTTTGATAAGGTCATAGTATAATTGAATCCTCCCTCTTATTTGAAGGATATCTTCTATTTTTTGTCTATGACTGGAGGTATTTCTAGTCTCCTATCCCTCAGTGGGCTGATCTATTCTAAGTGTTTCATGTGAATGTTGGGATTTTGGGACTCTTGTGTTCCCATTTGGTGATGAGGGTTTTGTGGCCCTCTCTACCCTCCATGAGGATGGATATGGGGAAACATCATCATATTTGTGTGAATAACGGGGTCTAGAACCATATTTATGTCTATGCAAGGAGGAAGCCCTTGAAGCCTCCTCATGTCTTTGAGAATTTTTTATGTTTTTAGAGGAAGCCCTTGAGGTTTCCTCATGTCTCCTTGATGATGATGGTTTTGATGCCTCCTTGTGTTGATGTGATGTAGTTCCCATATTTGGTTCCTTATTTGGGGTTTCTCAAGGAGATCCTCCTAGGGTTGAGTTATCACCCCTTAGACTTGTAGAACTACATCTTACGGTCTTTCGAGTGGGTATTTCAATGTTACTACGACTTTGCCTAAGGGTATGAGTTGCTTCAGATTCTCCTTCAGTATTAGACCGAGGGTGTTTACTTCTTGTTTTGATCATTTTATTTTAGGACTTTAATTTTTGTGTTGCACTTAAATATGACCAAAAAATATCACACAAATGTTTATCTTGATTACAAATTTAAGTGTGCCCTAAACTATTTGATGTATTTTTTATGTTTGGTTATTTCTCGTTTCTTGTTTTTACTTTGGATTTGGAATGAGGAGACTCATACATAGTGATAATCAAGGACAATCATGCCAAACATGATTTCTCAAAAGAGGCTAGGGTACACTACTTAAATCCTAGTGGGGGGTTCGCCTAGCTCTTCTACTCTAAACCAATTGATTGTTCCAATCGTGGGAGATAATTTGAACACAAATACCTTAGTGTCACTATAAGTAAGTTCTTCAATTCATTTCTATGAAGATCTAGGGGGTAAACCGATGGAAGGAGATGAATGCCAATGTCACCAGACTGAATTGAGGGTTGGTGATGAAATCCAACTCCCCAATTTTTAAAATAAATATGTGTGTGTGTGGTTCATTAAAATTTTTGCATGTATAAGAATGCATCATTTAGCAACAATGAACTTTCCCTATATGCCTAATGTAAAATACATTTCAATTTTAGAAAGGTGCATCACTACTATGAGATTAATGAATGCACTCTATTAGGTGCAAGTATGGCCTTTAGAAAGGCCCCAAAATAAGCAAACCAATCACACAATGTCTAGCACATTGGATTCTAGGGTAAACTTTATAGATAGAAGTCATTGTTCCTAGCAATACCTAGTGGAAAATCTAAAAGAAACCTAGGATGTGCAAGATATAAGCTCTTTCTCTTTCATTATTTTATTTTTCCAAATTAAAATATTTCTAAATGATCAATGATTTTAGTGAAACAAAAATATACAGAGAGCTATAAATTGTTAGATAAGTTATACCAACCTTTAATCCAAATTAGAGAGTTAGTGTTTTGACCTCTGCTGCACTCTAGCTCTGGCCACTGTTGACCAGAGCAGCTGACTACTAGCCACTATTGACTAGAGCGGTTGACCTCTAGCTATTATATACCAAAGCAGTTGACTGTTGGCCATTATAGATTAGAGCGGTTGCACCTGTATACAAAACCTAAGTTAGTAAAGGGGAAAAAAATGCAAATAAGCTAAATAAATAGGTAGGAGTCCCACCGTGATCACCATCTATAGCGACCGTTGGGGAAGTGGTGCGTCGTTTCCACTAGACTACTCTACTTAGGATTTGATTGAATCCTTTGATACTAAATATGCAATAAAGTTACAAAGCAGATATACCTATAATGCAAAGAAGTAAATGAATGAATGTTTTTATTATTGATATTCTTTAGACTAGGTTACAAACGAATCCCTCTAAGGGATACCCTTCGTTTGATACATGATTTTACACACAAAAGAGGGCAACAGGTGTAGAAATATCCCCTCGCACAGAGGGTGCACTTTATAAGGCTTCTCTATGATGCACATGAAAATGTATGAGGGATTACATATGCCTCCTTATCTAGGTCTGAATGCTAGAGGGATATTCTTGCACTTGTATGTTACAGATTCACCCGATTGAACCTGTAGCCCTGAAATCAATGAAACAACAACACATGCTTATATGTTTGAGATTGCCTCCTCGGATGAGGTTGTTAGAAATGAATAATCTCAATAAATGCAATGAAACTAGTACTATGCAAGAAAATAACTAAAATAAATCTTATGCTACTGAAATGAGAGATAAAGCAAAATAAAAGAAACTAAACCCTAGGCTAGGTTATGGGCCACTGTCCAAGACAACGGCTGCTAAGGTAAAATATCTCTCTCTTGATCCAAAGGCTATGGGATTAAGTCCACTTATAATGTTAAAAATGATTACCTTATGTGTTCAAATTTGCATTTTAATCCGATATGGCTCTGCTATAAGAATCGATCTTCAAGGGAAGCTCTCCAAGTCTCTAGAAGCTCTCCTCAATGATCCAACCTATTCAAAGTTTCGATGTATGATGCTTTATAACCCCTAATTGATTATAAGAAGGTCTAGAAAAAAAGTCCCCTAGTGCTTCTAGGTTTATTCCTTATAAAGTATTTTGAAACCCTAGATCATGTTCAACCCTAGGACTGAATACCTCATGTGTACTAGGTGTTAGCATGAGAAGCTCTTTATTTTTCTATGTTTAACTAAAGTCTAAATTTGGACTTTGAGTCTTTTATTTATACTGGCTATGAGGAGGGACGAAAAATTATCCCCGCTCATCCTTATTGCATGTAGACTACTAGTTCTACCTAAGAATAGGTTGTGGGTGGCAAAATGTATTTAAAGCTTAGTCATTGTTAGTAGCTAAGGTTTGGCTACTCTAAGCTTTAGTGGCTGGATCCTAGCCGCTTTGGTCTACAACGACCAGGCTTTGATGGGCTGAAAATGACCCAAATGAGTGGTAGAAATCACTTTTGACACTTGGAAGGTCCTAAGGTTTAGTCACATGACCTATGGGTGTACCCATGTAAGTAGCCTTCCTAACCATTTCATGTTTTAGGTGTCTACAATATGATATATCTCTTCCAAATTCATTGGTCTTCTTTGGATGAGAGGACATGGGAATACTGTGCGATATACTTCCTCGAAGTCCACATGTGGTAAGAGATGATGTAAATGTTGAGGGCCCAAGTAAGACAACTCAGTATCATCTTCATACTCATCATCATCACTGATATACTCACTCTCATCATCTTCAAAATTGTATTATGGATTTTCCTCCTCAATAATTGATTTTGCTTTAGATATTTCTAAGGAGAGACTTGGATGGTAAACCAAAGGTGGTTTTTTTATAACCATGGTCATGGGCCAATTACCTCTCGATGAGTGTAAAGAATTTGGATGATAGGGGTTCCAATCGATGTCATATCCCAAGCTAAGGTTTAGGTGATCTAGAGATATAGCTAATAACTCATCGTGACCTCCAATATGATTAGCTAGTCTAAACCTATCAGTCTACAATTGGTATTGTTGCTGATACAAGGTTCAACGTCCTTGCTCAAATAAACCCAAACCATAACCATGTCAATGGTAATGATCAAAATAATGAAGGACATACTCTAGGTTTGATAGATAATGATCATTTATGGTAAAAGGTTCATTACATTCTTCTTCTATGGGTGAATGATCTGTGAGTTGATCTAAACCTCCATAGATGAAATTTGTCTAATTAGGTGGCACACCTAGTGGTACCACCATACCAACAATAAATTGATGAGTTTGAGGTCTACCCATATCCTATGTAGATTCTATGATTGGTGTAAAATTTACTTTCTACACCAGGTACTTAGCTAACCCATGGTTTACTTAGTGAATCGTCACCTAGGTGTAGATGACATTGTTGATGATACAGGTGAGGTAGGTTGAGGTACGTCCTTGACTACATTTTGTGAGTTTTCATCTTCCATAAGATTTTGAATCTTAGCTATTGCTATGTTAGAGATTTCTCTAGACTCTTTTTCATCCAACACTCCCTTTAGCTTTTGGTTGTTCCTTAATATTTTTTGATTTCATAGGCTTCTCAGAAGCAACCATTGTATTTAAGGTTGGTCATGGTACCAATGTAGAAGTATCATTGCACACTACCTTTAACCATTGAATATTTTATAGGATATGTCGATATAATATCCAGATGGGTATATGGGAGGATGAAGTCTCTCAACAAGTAAATTTTATTGACATATTTGAATGGCTCTTCATCTAAGGGGACCACATGCACTTGTCCCTCATGCACATATTTTATGCATTGGTGCAAAATTGAGGGGGTATACCGCATATCTCTTATCCATGGTTGGCCTAGGATAATGCTATACTACATAGCACCATCTAGCACATGAAACATAATGGGGATGGTTTTTAGTCCAACATAAATAAGGAGGACTATCATGCCTACTATCGAGCACAAAGCATCATTGAAATCTCACAACATGAAAGTTGAAGGTACGATATGCAACTTAGGTAACTTTAGGTGTCCTAAGGCCTTTGTGGTTATTATGTTGATTTATGATCTTGTATAAATCAAAATATTCTTGAAAGTAGTGTGGTTCACACATGTGATGATGTGTAGCAATGGTTCTATTGTGGCAGTGGAAACTATCTTGATTTCATGATCATAAAATTGGATCATAGGTTCTTGGCACTGTTGCACATGCCCCACAAAATTTGTGAAAGCTTTAGGATCTTGGGGTTGGACTTCGATGTCTCTTAATATTCCTATTAGTGTCTCCCTATGCCTAGGATACTATTGTATGATCTCAAATATCGACAACTTTGAAGAGGTTATCTATAGACTATGTATGAGTCTATTCCTAATTGTTACCATCAATATTATAAATGGGTTTTTCAATGGGTTTTGTGCTGGTCTATACTAGGGAACAACTTGAATTCTAATTGGCACTGTAGGAGGATCTAGTTGGTTGTACCTCCTATTTTTGGTGATGATATTCACCATACCTATAAATCCTTGTGTAGGCGGCTCAATCCACACTTGTGTGACTTGTTCGACATTGTTCCTTGGTGGCTCATTATTTAGCAAGAGATATTTTAAGATCCCCATATTTTGGTTGTATGGTGCCAAGGGGTTGTCAATCGATAGCTCGTTCCTATCGATCATATTTTACATCATGTGTTTGAAACCATCGCACACTTCGATATCGTGCCCCTTCTATCGATGGTATAGGCAGTAATGATCTTCTCTAAACCCTTTGGGTTTAGGATGGTTGGGATCTAACAACTACACTTTGGGTAATCATAGTGCCTTAGCCATGCAAAATTGATTGAATACTAATGCCAAAGTCTTAGTCAATGGCATAAATTTGTAAGGTGGATGGTGCTCTTTATCTTTGCCCTACTTTTTATTGTGTTGGTTATATTACACTAGGGGTGGTTGTGCCTGATAGTTTTGTGATTGTTGGATTTTATCTCCATTTTGAAGGTTCAATAGGACTTGATTCGCCTATGCAATCTTGACCTGGTAATTCTAATTCTTTGTGTTCATTTTGGTCCATTTCTTCTTTGTCCAAATTTTCAAGTCACCTTCTTGTAACTTGATATCCTCTATGACTTTGGCTTGTGCCAAGGCCTCTTTGAATGTTTGGTACTACTACAATTGTAACAGTAGTGAAATATGCTTTACGCAGCTCTTAGTAAAAATTTGGTTCAAATTTGTAGTTGGGATGGAGAAGGGAAGTTTAGCCATCAATTTCCTCCATCTATTACCATAGTCTATCATTGGCTCATCATCGAATTGCTTTAGAGTAGCAAGGTTGGACAAATTGGTCTTCTTATTAATGCTAAATGAAAAGAATTCAAGAAATGCATTTGCTAGATGTTTGAATTTTGTGATTCTATACCTCTTCAACTAATTGTACCATTCCAAGGCTAGGCCTGCAAGGGTTATCATGAAGGTTCTTAGAAATAAGACATCATTACTCTAAATCTAGAAATATAGATTTATAAAACTAGTCACATGTTATTTTTTAAGCAAAAAACCCTTTGCACGACCACCTTGGTCTGAGAGACCACAACTAGGGGGTTCCCCACCATCAAAGTCACCCAAGAGTCACGCCTGACCCTTCCCAAATCAACATTATCAATTGGATTTTGGGTACCTAATTCAAATTTTTGGTAGGGTGGAGATTCGAACCTGGAACCTCCCTTGGAGGATTACCCTCTCCTCTCCAACTCATCTACAACACTTGGGTTTTGCATGAAGATGTTATCTGTAGAATGTTTCCATACACATTAGATGAGGTTGCTCATAATTGGTTTATTAATTTACTTGTAGGTTCTACCACTTCTTAGGATCAACTAGAAGCAACATTTCTTGAACATTTTAGAAAATTAGTTGACATGGATATGATAGCAGATCAGTTTACCTCTATCTATAAAGAACCTAATGAATCCATGAGTCAATTTAATGATAGGTTCCATAGGTTGTATACTGAAATGGAAACACATTACATCATTTTAGAAGAAGAGGTTATTCAAGTATACTTGGAAGCTTTAGACCCATTTACTTTTGTACTCCTAGAGAAACATCTTAGAAATCCATCCTTGTCTAGAGCCTACAGTGAGGCAATAATTGTAGAAAAATGGTGGATTTCAAAAGGGGTTGATGTGGGTAAATTATCATTACTTAACCCTAAGGTTTCAAATCAAATACCACCTATGAGTCATGATACACATTTTTCTCTCATGTTAAACTATTCTTCAGGAGTTATGGATTCCAACCAATGCCAACCATCTAATCTAGCACCAATATTTACCAATGAGGATTGTGGTAATCAAGCTTATCAAAATATAAAAATGTATGAGTCTTCAGATATTGTAGGATTTCTAGATCTAACTAACATTGAAACATGTGATAGAACAAAACCTTCCATAGAGTTGAATGAAACGATTAAAGCTCTAGAATTGAAATATTCTAGATGTGATTTCATTGAAGACTGCAATGGACTACAAGAAAAGAGTATCTCGATGAAGGTAGTTCAAATGACTGATCATAAAAGTTTATTACTTGAGGAATATAATTTTTTTGAAATTGAAGATGAATTTTTTATTGAGGAAGATGAATCTGAAAATGAATCTAAAGATGGCATGAAATAAGATATGGAATTTCACCAAATGCTTCAGAAAGATAATGATTTTCTCATTCAAGATAATGAAGAAGAATCATTCACTTCTTTCACAATTTCCAAAGAGGATTCTATCTCAATTGATCTGTAGGAAACTGAAAGCCTAGTTTCACTTAATGATTCTTCAATGCCCATACAATAAGAAATCAATAGGTCTGTACCTCAAGTGATTGATGAAGGTGAATTTGAAAAATAATCTATAGATGTATCCAAATATTACACAAAAAATATGGTTGAACTTCATCCCTTACCTATAGAAGATAATTATTATAATGGTTGGGGTATGTATGGTGAATCATTATTTTCTCACATTCCTACTGATAAAATTTCTATTTCACTTGATATGCAGGATGTTGAAAATTCTATCTCACATGAAGATTTGATAATTCTCATACAATCAAAATATGGCAAGCCATTTGCAAAAATAGAAAATGTTCCAAAATTTGATCATTTTGAATATGAGTTTAGGGAACATCTTGCTACAATAGAAAAGGAATAAATGGTAAATATATATTACAATTCATCTATTTTAGATGAGGAAGAGGTAAGATCTTCTCTTGCATTCTAAAATACCAAAATTTTAGGTACAAGTTCTCATGATTATCTTGAATATTCAAATGAAGAAACTCCATGTATGGCTAACAAAGATTTATAATTTTCTATTCATTCAAATGAAAATATTGCTTTGTTTGATCAACAAGATCTATGGTTTGAAAAAGATAGACATATTCTTGATTGGATGCCTAATTTTGATGCTTTTGAAAAATAGGTCATTGATGAAGGTAAAGGGATACAAGATGATGATGGTGATAGAGATCATGAAGAAAAAGAAAAGATTACAATGGCTCACCAAGTAATGGTAAATGAAAGTGTGCAAAAGGTAGAATCTCATCCTTTGTATCCATACATTCAAGAATCAGGTAAAAATTTGCACAATTATTTATTGGATTTGAATGTTATTTATGATGAAATACCATTGAAGGTTAATAAAGAACTAGAGTGGATTTCTATTCACATCACAAATAAGATTGCTTTTTTGAATGAAATAAAAGTATATATCCTTGAGTTTTTGAATCAAGTTCATCAACAGTTAACAATTCAATCTAGGATACCAACTTATAATGATTCTCATTTTG
Source organism: Wollemia nobilis (assembly GCA_028583015.1). Taxonomy (NCBI): domain Eukaryota; kingdom Viridiplantae; phylum Streptophyta; class Pinopsida; order Araucariales; family Araucariaceae; genus Wollemia; species Wollemia nobilis. The sequence continues at coordinate 27,214 of JAQPPZ010013395.1, forward strand.
TAAATATCTTAGATGATTGTAAATTGTTACATGAGTTTGATTGACCTAAAGACATAGTTGATAACTTTACTTTAATTTTTTAGAAATATCCTCCTATTTGAAGGATATGCTATATTATTTTTAAATTGAAAACTTAAGTCAAGGTGAAAAATCAGATGTTAAAAGTTACATCTCGTTGAATAAGAAAATGATAGTCGAAAATCATGTATTCACTTGTAAGTATGAATCAAATCTTAAACATGGAATTGCTTATAAAATTGAATCAAATCGGTGGGATGAGAAAGGAAAAATTAAATTTGTTATATTTTTAGCCTAATCTTCTTTTGGTTGGAGTTATGTAAAACTTGGCATGCATATAATAATATATGTCTTTTACAATGTGCCAATCGTGTTTGGGATCCAGAAAAATGATAGCATAAATTTGATATCATATTGTATATAGTATATATTTTTGTAAATAGTTTTTTTGGGTTTTATCTTTTGTTTTGTTTTTGTACATAATTTATTATTTTGTGAAATTTTGTTATTTGCTTTTCGTTGATGTTTATGGTTTCTTGTGAAAATTTTTAATGTGTTTCCATTGTTTTTTTTTTTTTGTGGAAAACATCCCAAAAGGGATGCCACTTTCGGGTAAGACCCAAGGAGGCAGGGGTATCATTTCCATTTTTGTTTTTCAATAAAATTATATTATGCCAAATTTTTGGATTTCAATTCATGTTATCATTTTTTTTGTTTAAAGTTTTGTAGGTTTTGGTGTTGTTTCTTTATTGAGGTAGTTGTGGTAGTTGCAATAAATATTTGATGAATTTATTTGGTATTTGTTCTTATGTTATTTAGGATAAATTGCTTGTTTTGAAAATATTTGAAACTTCAAGAAAAGGAAAATAAGATTGTTTAATATGTATCCTTATGAATCTAGATTAAGATAGTAAAATTTGGAACACTAAAATCATTTTGCAAAAGCTCCACAAATATTGTAACACATTAAATATTTTTTGAATGCTTGAAAGATGAAGTTATGCAGGTTTGCAGATTAAGGTAAAAATCCAATGAACTCAAATTTTTAGCCTTACTTGATCTCTAACCCAAGTGGCGGGTGAATTTTGCAAAAGTGATATAAAGGTTAAATAAAAAATAAGAAAAACAAATACAATTGAAAGTAAAGTCAAATAAATAACCATAGTTTAGATAAACTTCATTGGGGCTATAAATGCCTAAATGGCAGTGGAGCTATGTCTAGAATAAAATAGACTAGAAAAGGTAAAATAAAATTTATATAATATTTGGGTGATTCAGACAACCTCTATCGAGGCTATAAATTCATGGCTGGAAGTAGAGCAATATTTTTAAGAGAGAAAGGTTACCTCCACCAGAGCTATGAACGCTTGATTGACAATGAGTAATGCAGAGGTGAACTTAAAAAAGAAAATTTGTATATCCTAATTGCAAAACTAATAATGGAAGTCTGAATAGTTTCAGGAAGATAAATGAATCACAAAACACACACCGAGTAGAGGCAAATGTTTTAGATGTTCTAGATTGAAATTGTCTATTAAAATTATTTGGATATTATTGATGCTTATTTTTCTAATGTTTGAGTTTTGTTAGTTTCAAAATTGGGTTCTTAAATCTGAAATGTTCAAGAACATTTCCTAGTAGAGTTGCCATTTGTTGTGACCATTTCACAATGACCCCAAAATTGGGGACCCATCAAGAAAATTTTAAAATTTTAATGTTTTAAAAAGGTTTTCATGATTTTGGGTAATTTGATTAAAATATATATATATATATATATATATATATATATATATATATATATATATATATATATATATATATCTTATTTCATGTATTGGTCGAGTTTCCTAGTGTGATTTTAAATATTTTGATTTTAAAACTTTAAGTTTTAAAAGTTTTAAATTAAAATTGTTTAAAATACAATAAATAAAGTTGCAATTAGTTCAAATAGTTTTAAAGTTAGATTACTTTGATGTTTTATTTTGTTTGTTTATATAAAAGATAAAATCTAAAAAAACATTTAAATTTAATTAGAAAATCTAATAAAAATTGTTTGTTTTGGTTTTGCAGGTTTGTTGAGGTGGTCGGTGCAATTCACGAGTTGGGTCAACGTAATCAATACCTCAGAACAAAATTTGCGGAGTAATTTAGGTCAAGAGGCACAAATATATAATATATATATATATATATGTGAACAACTCGTCATAAATATTAGTGTTTATTTGGCATTATAATGACTTCAATGATATTTTTTCGAATGCATGTGGGATTATAGGTCCAAAAGCAATAGTTTATTTTTTATGTGAATGTTCTGGGAAGTATAAATTTCAAAGATAAAATTCATTACACCTTTTAGAGAGGAATTTATTATGCGAGCTTGTCATTTTATCTAAAATGAGATAGAAAAATTGACAACCGTTTGATTTGTAAATACTCTAAAGGTCCTTGAAAGGGTTAACACAATGGAGATAGAGGATATACAAGTTGAGGAAAGTGATTGTGACTTAGTATAGTGAATCGTTACTTACTTAAGAATAGCCTTCTAAATCCAGTTTACCGAATAGAAGGAAACTACTCAGCTTATCATTTGATGATAATTTAGGGATTACTTTAGATATTCATGCAAATTGTAGTTGTTGGATGTGACATGGAGCATATGCTTATTTAGTCACTTTTGTAGATTTCTTTGGGGGTTTCCATATTAGAGAGGCGTGCATAAGTTTTATAAACTTTGAAAGGATGATACAAATGGAGAATTATGAGACGAGAAGGAGCATAACTATTCACTAGCAGTTGTAGGCAAGAACAACATAGATATACACCACGACGGTGATTATTTGGACACCCTAAAAAACATAGAATCATGTTGCACCTATTGCAAGAAAGGATTTTAGTTGTAGGTATGAAGATACATGGTGAAATGAGCAAAAATCATGTAGAGTATTTACATGTGTTCAATGACAATTCACGATGGGGAGCTTAATCCATATTATTATACATACCAGTTTATGTTTGATTAAAACTTAGGTGTCATAGAATTTATAATTATATGTGTACACTACATTCGCTGACACTCAATAAATTAAATAAATCTTCATTTACATCGAGCATATCAGTACATAGAGCAAACAAAATTTTGAAGAGGAGAATTAATGATGATGTGTTAGTTCCTATGTGGTTGGCAACAACAAATTATGGATAGTGGTAGCTAAAATTATAGATAATGGATTTTGACAACTGTGGCAACAACAACAATATCGACAATGTGTTTTCCAAAGGAGAAGAAATGAAATAAGATCTTGCATTGCACTTACCGACATCAATGGTGGATGGAAAAAAATGTTTCAATATATCTTGTGACAGTGTGGATAGAAAAATATTGCTAATAGAGGGTGTTTAGATGATGTTTTCATAATACTCGATTGATTTTTGGGATTTTAATCACCTTGGTGAGATCCACTACAATACGCGGTAACATCATGCTCAACATAGATAGGCAAAATAATAAACAAGGAGGCTAAGGTGCACTATGCAGTGATAGATAATTTCATGATAAATGATAGATTTTACTATGCACATAAGGGGTAGATTTATAGGGGATCTTTAGTATTGTACTTTAGTTAATAGATATGGGTTTTTAGTATGGTTTGTATAGGCTTAATCTTCACCAAATATAATAAAATGTTTATTTTTCTATTTGGTTTCACCATAGATGCTCCTTACATTATTACAATGAAATGGTCCTTACAATCAAAACATAATGGTACACTATACATTCGATGGACTGTGTTAGATTCTTTAAATGTGGCATCGATGATGAGATAATGTTTCTTTCAATAGTTATGTGTTCTTATAATTTTAACTAGTATGGTTGCACTCAATCTGGTGTGTTACTGTGAGACTCATGAAAACATAAAATATAGTAGGTATTACCATCAATAGTGATAGAGATGGTTTTCCACAAATGTTTGAGATTTTGTTACAAATTCTTGTCATCAGTAGGCATTTGGTGTGAGAAAGTACCCAGATATAATGCTTTTGATGGTTTATGAGACTATATTATGGTATAACCATAATATTAAGTAAGATGTTTATATTAATGCTACAACAAATATATTATAAAGTGAGTTTCACACAAATGAAATTATATTGAAGGATATTGTAGTCAGCAATAAGAGAATTATTATTTTTTTATTGAAAAATACATCATATTAAAAAATAATCAATAAGATACATCAACAGTAGATAAAAAACAAGCTTTCCAAACTTACATTAGCTTGCGCAAAAGCAACAAGCAATCCGCTCTAAGTCCCTTGTCAATTCTAAGGCAATCTTTCAAGATACCAGACCTAAAAATTTTCAATTGCTCAGTAATTAAAGTATAGGCGCAAATTATAGTGAGAGCAACAACAAAGTCTTCATTTGAAGACCAAATTACATATATCCTTCCATAATATGGAAAAAATAGAGGGTATAATAGTATGCCAAAAAATACTTCTGAAAGTTGCACAATTGGACTGGTCCCCAAACAAAATCACCTTCCACCTAAGTTGTTCCTAAATCACCGGACTATATATCCACTTTGCATCTTTCCACACCTTCCTTGCTATTGGAAAATCCTAGAAAATATGTTTAATAGTTTCACTTCATCCACAATTGGAGAATTTATCCAAAGAAAATAGCCATTTAGCAAGCCTAGCCCCTTTTTTAGGCCCTGCATAATGACCATTCAAGCAAACACCTTTAACTGCATAGAGACTTGAAACCTTCATACTCCTGCCAAACGTTTCGTCCATTTATTGAAAGGACAAGTAATACCCCATTTGAAATTCAAAAAATTCCCTAAGAGAATATAATAAGTCATCAAATGGTAAAGCTTAGCTGATTTGAAGCACCAAATTGGCTTACCATAAAGCCATATCCAGTCTCTCCAGATAGGACTAGGAAGACCATTTGTAAGCTTATAAATTTGCTCAGATGGCAAAAGGCCCTGAATTTGTTGCATCAAATTTTTTTCTAAAGGATTCAGTTTAAAATTAAAAAGCAATTGCTACCACAAAATACATTGACCAAAATTCTCATCCCAAAGATTAGCCCATCTAAAAATTCCTTTCTTACTCAATATTTTACACTGAAGATTGGGAATATCTAAAGTATAAATCCCATTCATCTTCCAAAGGCAAATTGCCTTGGAAGAGAGCATTCGTCCTCTTCTGTTCTCCAAATAGTCCCAATTAAGCCCTTTAACCACCACTTTCCAGGATTCCTAATTTTTTTTAATCAAAATGCATCCTCTGATTTTGAATTTTTCAGGATGTCCCACAATGTCTTCAAAGCTGAACTTTCCATAGAAGCCATCAAGATTCACACAATTTTTTATCCTGTACCTGAGCATACATTGCCATATAATATCACCGTCTAAGCCTTTGATGATCCACTTTGAAGCAAGAATCTTACCTTGAAGTTGAATGTCTAATAGGCCAAGACCTCCAAAAACCTTAGGAATAGTACAATATTCCCACATTATAAGAGGAACCATCCTAGTACCATCCATATTGGAGCATAAAAAAATTCTAATGCATGTCTCCAGCTTCTTATATTGAGTGGAATTTGGCAACCAACAAGATGAATAATACATATGGTAAGCCTAAAGAATTTTTTTTACCATAGTAAGCTTTCCAGCAAAGGAGATCATCTTGTGCTTCCATCTCTAAATTTTCTTCTCAAATTTGTCCATGCACTAGTCCCACATGGACTTAAGAGAAACCCTTTTGCCAAATGGAATGCCTAGATACCTTACAATATCTCCATCCCCAATTCTCCTCCATCCAGCACTAATTCCTCCAGGAAGAGAGTCATCTCCAGAAAGCCAGAAATCAAACTTTGCTTCACTAAAAACTACACTAGAGGTAAAACAAAAATACTAAAGACAATTATGCATACCCAAAACTAAGTTCTTATCTAGTTGGATAGTGATAAAGGAATCATTAACAAAATTACTGTTCAATAAATATCACTCGGGAAGAGATATTCCTCTAATACATCCAACCATTCTTTTGTGTTCTAGCATGTAGCCCAAAGCATTAGTAGAGATAATGAAGAGTAGAGGAGCCAAAGGGCAACCATATCTAATGGATCTGAACAACTAGATATGCTCAGATAATTTACCATTAACCACTACCTTGGCTAAAGCTTAAGAGAAGAGCATTTTGATTTTTTGAACCACAACACAATTGAATCCAAGCCATTCCAGCATATTAAAAATGAAAGTCCAATCCACTCTATCATAAGCCTTATCAAAATCATTTTTTGAAAAAATATCCTGATGTCCAGTCTCCTCAGCCCATTCCATAGATTCCCAAATGTACAAAAATATATCAAGGATAAATATACCTTTAATAAAACTAGTTTGCTCCTCTCTCACAATTCTAGAAGCAATATTATTAATTCTCAGAGTAAGAGCTTTAGATACAATTTTGTAAGAGACATTCAAGAGAGTAATTGGTCGCTAGCCACCAATATTATTTTTATTGCTTCCTTTTGGAATCAACCTAATGACCCCTTGATTTAACCATGGTGAGAAACCAACTCCATAAAAAACTTCTTTAATCATCTTATTATAATCATATCCAATACAATCCCACATATTTTTGTAAAACTAAGTTGGTAAACCATGAGGGCCATGTGACTTACCATTTTTCATTTTGGAGAGAGCATTGTAGAGCTCCTCTATAGAAAAATTAGAAGATAAACAATCATTCTCCTAGTTAGTAATATTCTTAGGCACACATTCTCTGACCAGCTCCTGAGCATGCTGGACAAAAATGAAATCTTCATAGGTAGCAAAAATATATTTGAAATATCTCTCAAAACGGTCCCTGATTTTAGTTTCATCTTTAGTATGAGTGTCGTCTTCTTTCTAAAGAGCAAGAAATTTCTCAATAGAATTTTTACTTCTAATATGGTTGAATAAAAATTGTGTTGGGGCATCACCCTCCTTCAACCACTTGAGCGTGTTTCTCAATATAGCTCCTTTGCCTATGTAATCCTCCAAATTTATGATTTCTCCTTCTAGAGCCACAATTTTTCCTTGTAAATTCATATTAAAGGGATCAAGTTCCAACTTCTTCCTATATATATCCAAATTTTAATGAAGATATCTCATATTTCTTCTTCTGCCTCGTGATAAAAGTCTGCCCCATCCTCTTAGAAATTTGACCACTCTTTTTATAGCTACATCCCACCAAGAAATCCATCCTTTCTCAAAGGGTATGGACTCAAGATTCTAGACACATCTGATTAGCTCTCTACAATAACCAGATTCTATATGAGATGCATTTAATTTAAAAGGAAAAAATATTTTTTCCACCATCATAGCACCAACATGAATACCAGAGTGAATGAGGGTATGATCAAAACTAGTTGCTCCAAGATCCACATCAACTAATCTCATTCCTCTACCAACACAAGCAAATAGATTGTCAAAATACAACTTGTACAATATAGAAAACACCCTATCATTTCTTGCTCTCCTATTGGACCATGTGAACCAACCTCTTGACTCAAAGTGCTTTTGTTTGAATTTAGCTTCAAAAACCTGAAGAGTGGCCTAATGTTTGGACCCTAAAATTCAGATCCAGCAACATAACTTCCCGATCCACCCTAGCTGTCACTTTCGAATTCAACCATGTTGAAGTCACCCCCAAGAATCCAACATGCATCAGGAATATTTGCACGCATCCAATCCTATAAAATTTCTCTATCCCTAGCCAAATTAGGGTCATACACTGAATAGATACCAACAACTTGCCCAACCACGACAAAATTTTCCCAGATAATATGATCTTCTGTATCTTCATCCCAATTGAGTAAAATAGAAGCAAGACATTGTCTAACAACAAAAAAAACTCCTTTAGAGCCCTGTCGATGAGAAGAACTCCACCAAGCTCCTTTTTAAGAATTACTTAAATAATTTTGAAACTCAAAACTTGATATATTGACTTCTTGAAGGCACACCACATCAGCACAAATAGTTCTCAGATAACTGCTAACTAAAGCCTTACAAGTGGGGAGTTTCATCCCCCTAACATTCCATTAAACTATGTCGAGCTTCATTGATTAACCAGGGAGTTGAGGACCTGGAACATATTGCTTCGACTATCAGAACTATCACTACCTCCCTGCACCATAGCCACAATTGGAGTGTTCCTTTGAGGAGTCCCAAAATCCTCCCCTAGAATAGGTATGCCCAAACTCATCTCTCTTTCTATAGTAACACCTTGCACATGAATGTTTTTTTTGATTGGTTGAAAGGGTGTTGAAAGGTCCCTAAACCTTGTACAAGAGGATTTTACATGATTTCCAAATCGACCGAGGTGGTCCAAGAGCTAAAGATCAAACAACAAGCTAAATGCCACACGAGGAAAGGTGTCACGAAATCGCGACCAGTTTGGAAAAGATGTCACGAAATAATGACATGTTGCACCGTTGCAGCCAAGAGAGGAAGAGATGTCACGAAATCATGACAAGAAGCAGCATTGGAGCCGAAGGAGAGAAAGTGTCATGAAATCGCGACATGTTGCAAGGTTGTTGCCAAAAGAGAAGTGTCGCGATATCGTGACATGTTGCAAGTTTGGTGCCAGAAGAGAAGAAGAGTCATGAAATCATGACAAGAGAAAAAGTGTTGCGATATCGTGACATGTTGCAAGACCACGACCGAAGAGAAAAAGTGTCACGATATCGTGATAGGCTACATCATCGCGGCTGAAGAGAAAAAGTGTCACGAAATCGCGACATGTTGCAAAATCATGGCCGAAGAGGAAAAGTATCACGATATCGCGACATGTTGCAAAATCACGGCTGAAGAGAAAAAGTGTCACGATATCGTGACATGTTGCAAAAATGTGACCAAAGAGGAAAAGTGTCGCGATATCGTGACATGTTGCAAGATCGCGGCCAAAGAGAAAAAGTGTCATGATATCACGACATGTTGCAAAAACGCGGTCGAAGAGAAAAAGTGTCGCGATATCGTGACAAGTTGCAACCTTGTGGCCAGAGGGGAAAAGAATGCCGTGATATCGCGACATGCTGTAATTTCATGGCCAAAGGTGAAAGGTGTCGCAATATTGCGACATGTTGCCAAAACGCGGCCGAAGGAGGAGAAGAAGGAAGAAATGATGCGAAAACTCGACCAGTTCCATGAGAAAACCAAACCAGTCCCCCTGCCAACCACTCACATTGTGCAGACATTGACACTTATAGAATGTTATTCCCTTATGAAGCCCAACCTTTCCTTGACTTATTTGGTCTAAAATGGGAACTCCTTAACTCACTTCTCTTTTGGAAAATTTTCCATTCCTACTAATCAAAATTAGGGCCCACACCTGATGAGTGTTCCCATTTCTCTAGAGCAATGGATACCTTCTCATTTCCTTCTTGTTCCACTAAATTGGAAGTCTCTTCTACTTCATTATTTTCCTTGACATTCTTTGATAGCTGATTTTTACAAAGTGGGCAGTCCCTAATCATATGATCCAAGGACTGACATCTAAAGCAAGCATTGGGCAGTTTGAGATAATACACCTCTTATAATATTGGACCATCCAGAGTGAGAATATTTAAATGCTTGGGCAACTTGCACTACAGATATTTTTAAGAAAATATTATAAAACAATCTTAAAATCTGTGGCAAAATGGAAAATGAAACCAAATTGAATGGAGCAAACTAATAAAAGCAATGAATTTTCTAAACTATAAATAGGGTATTGAAAGCCAAGAAAGGGGTTAGAGACTTGGAACCAAAGGATTGCAATAGGAAGTAGAGCATTAACAGAGAATGGATTTTTGGAACTCTCCTTCCATGCTGGACTGCATTACTCCACCATATGATGTCATTTTTTGAAGATTGGTATTTTTGCATGTACTATGGTTTTATTTTGAATATATATTTTTTTATGTTAATGTATTGGAGATTAAATGAATTCTATGCATGCTGATGGTTAATTTATTTTTTATTTTCAATATTTGACACTTTTTTCTTAGAATATTGCATCGCATTAAACGTTGGATTGTGCGAATGTGGATCATGTTAATGCCTATTTTATTCAAGATATCAATGTTTGCAAGGTTTGTGGGAATTTATAGTTACAATATTTTGTTATAATTATTTTATTTTATTATATTTTTTATTTTATTTATTTAACCCTACTTTTTCATTTTTTTTAAGTTTTCTAAATAAAATAAAAAATGTAAAAATAATAAAAATTAAAAAATGAGATACCTAGGTTCAAAGAATAATCTTAAAATTATTATTTAAAGCAACTTCGATTTAATTTTATAGCAAGCTTGAAATTATAAAATTGCTTATAAAATGCACATTTTCAAGGAATCTTGTAATTTCAAAAGTTTTACATTTTTTAAAGTTTTAGGCTTTAGATTTCATTTCTGAGCAATAAATTTACTTCTCTTTATGAAAATTAATTTCACTAAAGGGAATTATTTATATGGTATTAAAAAATGCCATTGTATTCAGCTATAAGTTAATTTTCTTTTATGAAAAATTATAATTTCATCAAAGGGGGTTAATTTATAACTTATTTCAAAGGTTATTATATTTCAAGATTAATCATTTGGGATCATTTTCTTTCATGTTTAAAACAACATAAAAATCAATTTACTCATCATTTCATTAAGTTTCATGAACAATCAATAGCATATCATAATAAAATATTACCAAAACATGCCCTTGCTAACAGTTATTTGCAAATCACTAAGGTATTCCAAATACTTATTTGATATATTTTCATAACATACAAACACACATTAAGTAAAGGAACCTTGGATAAATATTTATTTCTTTACAAGAGAGGGTTTTCATTTGAAAATCCAAACAATGATGGGAATTTTGCAATTGGGCAAAATTCCCACTCAACATGTATCTGATCGTACACATTGGAAATTTTTAGTAGTATCGTGCTCTTCAATATCTACTAACATCGCATAGCTGCTTAATTACACAAAATTGAGTATTAAAACACATTCAATTAATACATTGTTTTTTATTTTAAAATGTCCATCTGGGAGGGTCATGACAACTACTCTCCCTCGTGTCATTCAGTTGAGATCAAGGTAAGGTTCATCCTTTTTAATACTCTTCCCTCTGTCCCACTGTAGTAATTATTTTCAATAAGAGGACATTTTCAATAAGAATCCTTTCAAGGCTTACCTTGGAACTTTCCCATTCACAAGGGGTTTCATGACGAAGGAAAGAAATATTTGGGTTGCTTTCTATTTTAAAATGGGTACTCAACCTAAGCTCAACCTTTAAATAATTGGTTGAATAAGAATATCAAATTTTAAATTGAAATTTGAAGAAAGAGGAGAATAATTGAAGAAAATTTTAATTTTGGAGCAATAATGGATTCTACAACAAAGGAAAGTAATTAAAATTGAAGAAAAATATTGAAAAAAATAGAGTGCATCAAAGAGGTATTTTTCAAAGTCTCATATGTTCAAAGAAGATAATATCATGAATAAATATTTTCAAATACAAATATGATATTGTTAAAAACATGTTTTATGATACAAGAAAATACCAAAACTTCCAATAGAACCAAAAACTGAATATGATGATAACTCTTAGCACATTTATTAAGGAGTTGGCCATCATATAACAGATAATTTATATTATTTTGATTGCATTCAATTAAATCCATGTATACAAATTAAGATAGTGGATTAGAAAATCTATCAAGTGCAAGGATCAAGGAATGACACACTTAGTCTACTATATTTAGAATGTACACTAGAAAATATGGTTTATGTTCCTCTAACTTCTATATCACAGTTGATAGATAAAGGAAGAATAGTAGAATTCAAAACCATCAATGAAAATAAGATATGTCTTAGTAAAATACTAAGCAAATTTGAAACCTTTGGATCCTACAAAAGTTGCATATTTGCTTTGGATGTAATAGGACTTGCATAAAAACATTTGGATCAACTTTTGCAAAAAGAATGAAAAAAGAAGAGGTATTTTTTTAACATATTATTCTTAAGGAAAAATAACATGATAAGACATCAACAATGTTGGAAAATATATTGTTTGATGACATATTCAAAAGAATAAGTGATTGATTAGAGGGACAAATTTAAAACTTGAACAAAAAACAATACCAACATCAGAACAATCTAAAATGCATTAAGAACATTGAAGGCAAAAGGTCTACATAACGAATAATTAACACAAGGGGGTGTTGGAGGTATCACATTATTTGGTACCTTGTAAATAATTTATATTAGGGTGTATTTAACATTGAGTCTATAGTATACACCATGTGAATAAGTGTGGAGTTATGTGTGTGAATTTTCATCCTAGTAAGTGTGAGTTATGTGTGTGAATTTTCATCCTAATAAGCGTGAGTTATGTGAGTGAAGTATGAAGTTTATAAGTGAGTTATGAGTAATGATCAATCATGAGATACTTTATGTAAATATATGAGATTTATTATTATCTAAGAGAGAAATCTGAAGAGTTAGATCTCCTATGAGTATGAGGAGATGAAGATTTTATGTATATGTAAATATCAAGAGTCATGTGCATATGAAGAGTCTCATGTATATATACATTAAAGACAAAGCCTTGTATTATGTAATTTAAGAAAGTATTGCATTTATGCATTGCTTATAGTAGATTTATTTTCAATGAGCACCAATGATTTTGTTGTTCATTGTTGAGGATTGATTTATGTATGTTATTGAGATAATATTTAATCATGTAGATTGATTAACCTATGAGAATAGCAATAAATTACTAACAATTAATATCTTTCAAAAGGTCAAGATTTTATTTTGTCAAATAGAATAGGGGGTTTGACCTATAAACAAGGAAGTTCACACCTCCCAAGATTCAATTAGCCCCCCTAAAAACTAACACACTTATATTTTTCCTTTATAGTCATTTCTATGAATATGTAGGTTAGCAAGTGGTGAACTTGTTTGAAGTGGAAAACTTATCTCAAGCTACAAACTTGTTTTTAGATTATGATTCTACTCTCTTCAATTTTGTAGGTAACCCTATTTCATGTCAAATTTTTACTACAACAATAAAATTTTTGCTTATTGTTTTCAATAGTATAAGTGTTCATTCAAATTCAAAACATATTAAATGAGACAAGAATAAAAAAACAAGTTTAAATTTCTTACATTATTCATTGAATCAAAATGCATACAGTTTGCTTTTAGATAAAATTTTGTTTTGTGAATTAGATGTCGTGTGACTTTGTTTCAAAGTGAAAGGTTTAAATTAATTATTTAATGCTAAAGGAAGGATCATATAGGATTATTATCTTGTTTGCTACATTGATTTCTTTGCATTGCATTTCAAACCTTATTTTCAAAGGATATAGTATTCTCAATTCTAGCCACAAAAACATAGGTATTATCTCAGTTGATAACATCAAATGTAGGATTTAGTGTGAATGAATAAAAAACTCTTGGTTAATCTTCTTCCCAACCAAATAAGCCAAATAAAATGAAAATGTATGGGCAAAATATTTATCTGAGTGTGAGCCTCCAGGTTTAGCAACAAGGGTCACCAATCTGGGTTTACATACCCCCAACACGTTTTCATTTTATGCCTATCTAAAATGACAAGAACATGAATTTAGGCATATATTATATTTTTGTTCCATTTAGTGTGTATTGTAATGATAATATCAACTAATATTGAAGTGTAACTCTACTAATCATCACCCACCCTATTCTTCTCCATAAATAATTGAATTTGCATGTAGATCAGTTCTGAATACTAATAATACTCCCATGAATGGAACAATGACATAAAATAAATTAATCAACATAAACACCAACAATATACCATCCACATTTGATTTAAAAATAAGGAGCTAAATGAGGATCAAATGAGGAAGCCAAAGAAAATAAAAAGAAGGAAGAAAAGGAAAATGAGGAGGAAGAAGGGGAATAATGGAAAAAAATTATGAGGAGAAGAAAAGAAGCTAACAAAGTGAAATTGTTTTACAATTTCTAATATTATAAAAATTATTTGTTAATGATTAAATACTGAACTTAGGTGTTTTATTTGTGTTATTTTTTATTATTTATTTAAAGTAAGTATAATATACTAGCTCACAAATATTTTAATATTTTTATAAATATTATGAATATTTTAAGATGTCTTATTAAAATCAAAATAAAAAATGGAGTTTAAATATTTGCACATGCCTACATGACGCATGGTAAAATTTTATTCCTAAACTAATTTACAATCTTTCAATTCAATACTTGTTTATTTATATTATCTGTATAGGTTCTATGTGTGGGTACCCTCATGTTGTTGCCATGTATGGGACATACGAATCTTTTTGTCCATCATTTTTACATTGTAATATCTTGCCATATGTCAAATATCATAATATTTTTGTCATCAAAATGCAATGTTTTCATTATCAACTCATTTATCCCATTCCCTTTATTTAGATTTAATCATAATGTATTATGGGAATGTTTTCAAAAATCCATGTAAAACATTCCTTTGCTCCTTAGTAGTTGGTTTTAGCTTTTTAAGCTTTAAGCTTAAAGGAAATGCAACCACAAGTATGGAAATAAGCATGCAATGTTATAAAAATGATAATAGCTAACTAATATGCATGAAAATATGATAGAAAACTTGATGCAATGCTCTAGAAATTCTCATATATGAAAGCTCATGAATTTATACAATTCTCCTCTAATGGATTTTACAACCTCTTTATGTTAAAAAATGGAGCTACATTGTGTCTACTACTACTCAATATACACACTCCAAAAACCTCTCAATATTATATTCTATGAAGGCCTATTTATAATGAGATGCAACTATTTGCCTTAAAGACACCTCACTATTCTATTCTAAGATTCATGTACATGTGGACTTCATGCACACTTACAATCATTGCATATTATTATACTTGTGCATTTATTATAATACCTTAATAAAACACTTAACTCCTAATATACTCCTAACCTAACTATGTACCCATGCTGGTACATTAGTAAAGAACCAGATAATGTAATATATTCCAACACCCCATGTATTAAATTATTTGGTTTTTTAAGACTTTGGTCTTCAATATGGATATTGGTTCTAATTTTAGATTTTGTATTCTCCTTTTATATTTTCTTCATTGTGCTTGTTACTTGTATTTTGATATGTATCTATGTCTTAGCTCTTTGGCTCACATTGATTTGAATTCATCTTCATCTTTCTATTGTGTTTCTTTTTCTTTCCTTCCTTTGCTTCTTTCAGAAACATTAAGAATCTTTCCTTTTTTTTAGTGGACAAGTATTTGTATCCTTCGAATGTATCATTCAAGTTTTGAGAATAAAATTCTAACTCATGCAATAGTTCCTCACTATTGAAGGTATTTTTGACAATGTCATCCATGTTTCTTCTAAGTGGATCTTCAAAGATGAAGTCTTTATTATTATTAAGTATTTAGAGAATATTAATAAATTCTAGTTGATGATTCTATAGTACCTTTATGTATATTTTGGTAGACCCTTTGTAGTACTCAACCTTATGATTCCCTAGTAGGATGACTAAATATTCAATATTGAAAAATACTTTTCTAATTTTTTCATATTTTGTAAATATATCTTTATGACTTGCAAATACTTGGAACAACCAAGGAACTTGAAGGTAAGCATAGCCTTCTAGTTTAGTGTTAATTTGAATTCCTTTTGTCCCCCTAGTATTAAAATATGCTATAAATATGATTCACTTATCTTACTTGCAATAAACTATTTAACTCTTTTTTGCAGTAAGCTTATAAATGCAATTTCAAAGAATAAGATTTAATGTCCTTAGTTGGATTGTATATGTCTCTTTTCTTTACGTATGAGACTAATAAGTTCACTTTCCAACTAGTATTTGATACAAGCAATAAACTTCAACTTTGAATCAAGTGAGATAATAGTTTTCGAAACTTCTAATATATAAGTTTGATGTTATATATCCCAAGTTAAAAGTTTTTTAGAAAACTATATATTTGGAAATTAGTTTCACTAGTCTTATATATCCTTGTTAAAATTTTCAAATAGTTGAAGCACTAATAATGAAGATGTTAATGCTTCTAATTTCTTCTTTCTTCTCAAAGTAATTAATGTGCTTTCTAGGGTATCTTTTATTACCTTATAAATCCTACTAATATCCCTAGATTATGAAATCTTAAGTAATATAAAATTTAATATGTATAACCTTGTTACTCCTCAATGATTTGTAAAACTAATAAAACTTTAATATTACCTTTATAACACACGTTTTTCACTGTGATATGTGCTCAAACAAACCCGATGATCACCTTGTGCTCTTCTCCAACAATAGTATGTTGACCGATGCTATTTCCTATGACGACCTCTATTCTTTATAGGCTGACCTACATTATTATTTATAGCGATATCTATTCTTTGATGTCTTTAATATCATCTATCAATCGATGTTATTCATTGACGAGATTTGCTATGAGTTGTGTGCTTCTCTATGATTTCCTTAGCTCCTTTAATGCTGCTTGAATTTGTTATGTGTTCTTACTTTCCTTCTCACTCAGTTATGGTCTCTTGTAGATGGATTTAATATTGTGTCTATTGTGACAAATGTCATGATTATCCAAGGTAATGGGTGTTCCTTCCATTGGGTGTTACTAGCTGAGTAGGGCTCAAGATAAATGGTGCCAACTTGATTGTAAATCTAAAGCATTACAAACTACTGACAAGTTAAGATAAGTGAACTTTGAGATGCCTTTCTCCTCCAACTTGGATGATTCTCTTGATGTAGATAGCATGATGTGCAATGGTTTTCTCTACTACTTTGGTAATGATTACTCCTTCCTTTATGTTGTTATTTTCCAAGTATGACATCTTACCTTGGTTTATCTGCAATAATAAGATATACTCTATTTACACTATGTTAATCTTGTTGTCCTTGTATCGATATAGGTTTTTGATGTGGCAGCTAAGTCTCACTAAGATGTTTCCCTTGCATCACTTGTTACACATAGCTATGGTGATTTTAGTGCCTTGAGATGGTGGATGTCAAACATTTTGGACATCTCCTCTTTGTGGTAGTGTATGCCCATTATAACTTCCTTTCAAATATTGGGTCTTTCAACTCTGTTTACACAACCTGAATGATGTTTCTTAAGGTATACTTTGCTATACTTCTTTGATGTGTGTTTTCCATGAAATTTTAGATGAACCTTTCCTTACCTTCAACAAAGTCTATTTAGTGCACCTTATTTTATTCTCCAAATAATATTTTGATGCTAAAAATCTTCAATCTAAAATATTTTTCCTTCTACTGTTATCACCTCCTTACTATTTTCAACTTGTACAAAATATTTCTTTGTTTGGGTGATGAATGTAGGTGGATTCTATTAACCACAACTATATTCCTTTCCTCGAGAAAGCTTCACTTTAAAATCTCTTTTGAATGGTTCTATCTTGATTTTATGCAAACATAGAGTAGGATGATGTAGACGTTTATCCCCTTGTGCTCTTAAATTGACCCTCTTTCTTTCTTAAAATGTATGCTTCAATTCTCTTTGCTGGTCACAATGGATTGAAGCAACTAGGCCTTCACACTCTTGAAAATACCTTCCATGCTTGGTTATTTTTTTCACTTACAAATCCAAGATTTTTAATATTGTATTTTACACTATATAATATGCAAATATGTAGTTTTATTTGTATTAAAATAAGTAATTGAATTTTGATATGTTTCTTTCTCAAAATATACCTAACTTTATTTTCTTCTATGTGCATGTTTGAACCTTTCAGACTATAACTTATGCACTTACCTTGAAGACTTGAATAACTATTATCTATGCAACCTTTAAAATTTGTAATAGGTGTGTAGTAACTTAAAAAAAAAAAAACAAATATAAAAATCTCAACTAATGAAATTTTGTACCTTTTGTTGCATACCTTTCTATCTTTGTAGATGATGATGATGATGGTGATTTAAACCACCTCAATTGCTACCTTTTGTAGACTATATTATAGATATTTTAGGCTGTATAAAAATAGCTCTCTTGCACACCTTTTTGTAGCTTCAATACTTCACTAATATGTTTCCTAAAACCGTAACTTGGTGGCTTCAATATTTTTCCCTGATGTATCTCTGAAATATTATATTTAGAAGCTACTAAAGATGCCCAAACTGCTATCTTTTTCTATCCTCAAATCTAAAATTTTTAATATTTTAAAGCAAACACCAAACTCACTGAAATTGTGGCTAAGATCTCTCTCAAAAAACCTTTAGTGATGATCCCCAAAGCTCTCATATTTGATGTTTTATCTGTATTCTTTCTCTTGTCAAATTATGAATTCACTCTTGGCCTATCTAATGGTCTTCTTCTCAATATTTTTCTTGTCTTGAGGTCTTCTCCAAAGTATTTCAAAATTTGACAAACTTCTTGCCAAATCCTCCTACCTTGGGTTTTTTGTTGGATGGCGATAATTTTCCCAACTCTTTTACTAATATGATATTTTCCTTAATAGTAAATTTCTCCAACGAGTTCTTCTAGGAACTCTTTCAATAAGGCTCGCCAATCCTTCTCCTTGTTTCTCCTTGATACCTCTCCAAGATCTTCAATATTGTAGCTTCTAAAACTTCAATGAAACCTTCGTTGATCTCTTCAATATTTAGCTATGGAATTTTTACAATGAGATCTTCTCCTTAGATCTCGTAAGTCTACTACTACTAAAATATTGTAATAGCACTTTTGGTAGTCCTTTTCTATTCTCAATATTACACTATGGAAGTTTTTCAATTGGGTCTTTTATGGACCTCTTCTTCAATGTGAAGTTTTCAATCTTCAATGGAGATCACCAATCTCTAGTGTTCACTAGGACTCTTATCCTTGAGTCTCTTCGTCAATGGAGTCTTCTTTCTAGGATCTCCTCCTTGATTTGCAGTCTTCAATGTGGCTTTCTTGGCCACTAGATCTCTTTTCAATATCCCACTTGGAGTCTTCAATTTGCAATTATTTAAATGGTACGTTTCTCCTTAGGCCTCCAAATATTCAATCTCAAACTTGTTGCTTCAGGTACCAAAATGATTCAAAGAAGATATTCGTCCTAGCTATTTTAGGAAGCTTCCCAACTCTATTTGAATCTTCTTTCTTCTACAACAAAGTGTGAGGCAATGATAATAAGACTTTCTATAAATCTATAGAAGACAAAATTCACTATTTGGATTTCCAATCTAGTGTATTCAATGTTGAGTTCTAGCCTTTACAAGATTTTCTACAACTCTATGGACAACTCTAGCCAATAACAATTTCAAAAACCTGAAAATGAGATTTAAAATCTCCTCTCAATCACTCTTGTGGCTCTCTCTACTTACTATTATTCTACCTAGATATTCTTCTATCAAACAATCTATTGTGATTTTCCTTTGATCTATTGTAGCTCTGATACCATTATTAGCTTTTGAATCTATTGTGATTAATTTGATGTTTTATTTTGTTTGTTTATATAAAAGATAAAATCTAAAAAAACATTTAAATTTAATTAGAAAATCTAATAAAAATTGTTTGTTTTGGTTTTGCAGGTTTGTTGAGGTGGTCAGTGCAATTCACGAGTTGGGTCAACGTAATCAATACCTTAGAACAAAATTTGCGGAGTAATTTAGGTCAAGAGGCACGAATATATAATATATATATATGTGAACAACTCGTCGTAAATATTAGTGGTTATTTGGCATTATAATGACTTCAATGATATTTTTTCGAATGCATGTGGGATTATAGGTCCAAAAGCAATAGTTTATTTTTTATGTGAATGTTCTGGGAAGCATAAATTTCAAAGATAAAATTCATTACACCTTTTAGAGAGGAATTTATTATGCGAGCTTGTCATTTTATCTAAAATGAGATAGAAAAATTGACAACCGTTTGATTTGTAAATACTCTAAAGGTCCTTGAAAGGGTTAACACAATGGAGATAGAGGATATACAAGTTGAGGAAAGTGATTGTGACTTAGTATAGTGAATCGTTACTTACTTAAGAATAGACTTCTAAATCCAGTTTACCGAATAGAAGGAAACTACTCAGCTTATCATTTGATGATAATTTAGGGATTACTTTAGATATTCATGCAAATTGTAGTTGTTGGATGTGACATGGAGCATATGCTTATTTAGTCACTTTTGTAGATTTCTTTGGGGGTTTCCATATTAGAGAGGCGTGCATAAGTTTTATAAACTTTGAAAGGATGATACAAATGGAGAATTATGAGATGAGAAGGAGCATAACTATTCACTAGCAGTTGTAGGCAAGAACAACAGAGATATACACCACGATGGTGATTATTTGGACACCCTAAAAAACATAGAATCATGTTGCACCTATTGCAAGAAAGGATTTTAGTTGTAGGTATGAAGATACATTGTGAAATGAGCAAACATCATGTCGAGTATTTACATGTGCTCAATGACAATTCACGATGGCGAGCTTAATCCATATTATTATACATACCATTTTATGTTTGATGAAAACTTAGGTGTCGTATAATTTATAATTATATGTGTACACTACATTCGCTGACACTCAATAAATTAAATAAATCTTCATTTACATCGAGCATATCAGTACATAGAGCAAACAAAATTTTGAAGAGGAGAATTAATGATGATGTGTTAGTTCCTATGTTGTTGGCAACAACAAATTATGGATAGTGGTAGCTAAAATTATAGATAATGGATTTTAACGACTGCAGCAACAACAACAATATCAGTAATGTGTTTTCCAAAGGAGAAGAAATGAAATAAGATCTTGCAGTGCACTTACCGACGTCAATGGTGGATGGAAATAAAATGTTTCAATATGTCTTGTGACAGTGTGGATAGAAAAATATTGCTAATAGAGGGTGTTTAGATGATGTTTTCATAATACTCGATTGATTTCTGGGATTTTAATCACCTTGGTGAGATCCACTACAATATGCGGTAAAATCATGCTCAACATAGATAGGCAAAATAATAAACAAGGAGGCTAAGGTGCACTATGCAGTGATAGATAATTTCATGATAAATGATAGATTTTACTATGCACATAAGGGGTAGATTTACAGGGGATATTTAGTATTGTACTTTAGTTAATAGATATGGGTTTTTAGTATGGTTTGTATAGGCTTAATCTTCACCAAATATAATAAAAATTTTATTGTTCTATTTGGTTTCACCATAGATGCTCCTTACATTATTACAATGAAATGGTCCTTACAATCAAAACATAATGGTACACTATACATTCGATGGACTGTGTTAGATTCTTTAAATGTGGCATTGATGATGAGATAATGTTTCTTTCAATAGTTATGTGTTCTTATAATTTTAACTAGTATGGGTTCACTCAATCTGGTGTGTTACTGTGAGACTCATGAAAACATAAAATATAGTAGGTATTACCATCAATAGTGATAGAGATGGTTTTCCACAAATTTTTGATATTTTGTTACAAATTCTTGTCATCGGTAGGCATTTGGTGTGAGAAAGTACCCAGATATAATGCTTTTGATGGTTTATGAGACTATATTATGGTATAACCATAATATTAAGTAATATGTTTATATTAATGCTACAAAAAATATATTATAAAGTGAGTTTCACACAAATGAAATTATATTGAAGGATATTGTAGTTAGCAATAAGAGAATTGTTTTTTTTTTTATTGAAAAATACATCATATTAAAGAATAATCAATAATATACATCAACAGTAGATAAAAAACAAGCTTTCCAAACTTACATTAGCTTGCGCAAAAGCAACAAGCAATCCGCTCTAAGTCCCTTGTCAATTCTAAGGCAATCTTTCAAGATACCAGACCTAAAAATTTTCAATTTCTCAGTAATTAAAGTATAGGCCCAAATTACAGTGAGAGCAACAACAAAGTCTTCATTATTGAAGACCAAATTACATATATCCTTCCATAATATGGAAAAAATAGAGGGTCTAATAGTATGCCAAAAAATACTTCTGAAAGCCGCACAATTGGACTAGTCCCCAAAAAAAGTCACCTTCCACCTAAGTTGTTCCTAAATCATCGGACTATATATCCACTTTGACTCTTTCCACACCTTCCTTGCTCTTGGAAAATCCTAGAAAATATGTTTAATAGTTTCACTTCATCCACAATTGGAGCATTTATCCGAATAAAATAGCCATTTAGCAAGCCTAGCCTTTTTTTTAGGCCCTGCATAATGACCAGTCAAGCAAACACCTTTAACTGCATAGAGACTCGAAACCTTCATACTCTTGCGAAACGTTTCATTCATTTATTGAAAGGACAAGTAATACCCCATTTGAAATTCAAAAAATTCCCTAAGAGAATATAATAAGTCATCAAATGGTAAAGCTTAGCTGATTTGAAGCACCAAATTGGCTTACCATAAAGCCATATCTAGTCTCTCCAGATAGGACTAGGAAGACCATTTGTAAGCATATAAATTTGCTCAGATGGCAAAAGGCCCTGAATTTGTTGCATCACAAATTTGTCTAAAGGATTCAGTTTAAAATTAACAAGCAATTGCTACCACAAAATACATTGACCAAAATTCTCATCCCAAAGATCAGCCCATCTAAAAATTCCTTTCTTACTCAATATTTTACACTAAATATTGGGAATATCTAAAGTATAAATCCCATTCATCTTCCAAAGGCAAATTGCCTTGGAAGAGAGCACCTGTCCTCTTCTGTTCTCCAAATAGTCCCAATTAAGCCCTTTAACCACCACTTTCCAGGATTCCTAATTTTTTTTAATCAAAATGCATCCTCTAATTTTGAATTTTTCAGGATGTCCCACAATGTCTTCAAAGCTAAACTTTCCATAGAAGCCATCAAGATTCACACAATTTTTTATCCTGTACCTGAGCATACTTTGCCATTCAATATCACCGTCTAAGCCTTTGATGATCCACTTTGAAGAAAGAATCTTACCTTGAAGTTGAATATCTAATAGGCCAAGACCTACAAAAACCTTGGGAATAGTACAATATTCCCACATTATAAGAGGAACCATCCTAGTACCATCCATATTGGAGCATAAAAAAATCCTAATGCATGTCTCCAGCTTCTTATATTGAATGGAATTTGGCAACCAACAAGATGAATAATACATATGGTAATCCTAAAGAATTTTTTTTACCATAGTAAGCTTTCCAGCAAAGGAGATCATCTTGTGCTTCCATCTCTAAATGTTCTTCTCAAATTTGTCCTTGCACCAGTCCCACATGGACTTAAGAGAAACCGTTTTGCCAAAGGGAATGCCTAGATACCTTACAATATCTCCATCCCCAATTCTCCTCCATCCAGCACTAATTCCTCCAGGAAGAGAGTCATCTCCAGAAATCCAGAAATCAAACTTTTCTTCACTAAAAACTACACTAGAGGTAAAACAAAAATACTAAAGACAATTATGCATACCCAAAACTGAGTTCTTATCTAGTTGGACAGTGATAAAGGAATCATTAACAAAATTACTGTTCAATAAATATCACTCGGGAAGAGATATTCCTCTAATACATCCAACCATTCTTTTGTGTTCTAGCATGTAGCCCAAAGCATTAGTAGAGATAATGAAGAGTATAGGAGCAAAAGGGCAGCCATATCTAATGGATCTAAACAACTAGATATGCTCAGATAATTTACCATTAACCACTACCTTGGCTAAAGCTTAAGATAAGAGCATTTTGATTTTTTGAACCACAACACAATTGAATCCAAGACATTCCAGCATATTAAAAATGAAAGTCCAATCCACTCTATCATAAGCCTTATCAAAATCATTTTTTGAAAAAATATCCTGATGTCCAGTCTCCTTAGCCCATTCCATAGCTTCCCAAATGTACAAAACTATATCAAGGATAAATATACCTTTTATAAAACTAGTTTGCTCCTCTCTCACAATTCTAGAAGCAATATTATTAATTATCAGAGTAAGAGCTTTAGATACAATTTTGTAAGAGACATTCAAGAGAGTAATTGGTCGCTAGCCACCAATATTATCTTTATTGCTTCCTTTTGGAATCAACCTAATGACCCCTTGATTTAACCATGGTGAGAAACCAACTCCATCAAAAACTTCTTTAATCATCTTATTATAGTCATATCCAATACAATCCCACATATATTTGTAAAACTAAGTTGGTAAACCATGAGGGCCATGTGACTTACCATTTTTCATTTTGGAGAGAGCATTGTAGATCTCCTCTATAGAAAAATTAGAAGATAAACAATCATTCTCCTAGTTAGTAATATTCTTAGGCACACATTCTCTGACCAGCTCCTAAGCATGCTGGACAAAAATGAAATCTTCATAGGTAGCAAAAATATATTTGAAATATCTCTCAAAACGGTCCCTGATTTTAGTTTCATCTTTAGTATGAGTGTCGTCTTCTTTCTAAAGAGCAAGAAATTTCTCAATAGAATTTTTACTTCAAATATGGTTGAATAAAATTTTTGTTGGGGCATCACCTTCCTTCAACCACTTGAGCGTGCTTCTCAATATAGCTCCTCTGCCTATGTAATCCTCCAAATTTATGATTTCTCCTTCTAGAGCCACAATTTTTCCTTGTAAATTCATATTAAAGGGATCAAGTTCCAAATTCTTCCTATCTATATCCAAATTTTAATGAAGAGATCTCATATTTCTTCTTCTGCCTCGTGATAAAAGTCTGCCCCATCCTCTTAGAAATTTGACCACTCTTTTTATAGCTACATCCCACCAAGAAATCCATCCTTTCTCAAAGGGTATGGACTCAAGATTCTAGACACATCTGATTAGCTCTCTACAATAACCAGATTCTATATGAGATGCATTTAATTTAAAAGGAAAAATTATTTTTTCCACCATCATAGCACCAACATGAATACCAGAGTGAATGGGAGTATGATCAAAACTAGTTGCTCCAAGATCCACATCAACTAATCTCATTCCTCTACCAACACAAGTGAATAGATTGTCAAAATACAACTTGTACAATCTAGAAAACACCCTATCATTTCTTGCTCTCCTATTGGACCATGTGAACCAACCTCTTGACTCAAAGTGCTTTTGTTTGAATTTAGCTTCAAAAACCTGAAGAGTGGCCTAATGTTTGGACCCTAAAATTTAGATCCAGCAACATAACTTCCCGATCCACCCTAGCTGTCACTTTCAAATTCAACCATGTTGAAGTCACCCCCAAGAATCCAACATGCATCAGGAATATTTGCACGCATCCAATCCTATAAAATTTCTCTATCCCTAGCCAAATTAGGGTCATACACTGAATAGATACCAACAACTTGCCCAACCACAACAAAATTTTCCCAGATAATATGATCTTTTGTATCTTCATCCCAATTGAGTAAAATAGAAGCAAGACATTGTCTAACAACAAAAAAAACTCCTTTAGAGCCCTGTCGATGAGAAGAACTCCACCAAGCTCCTTTTTAAGAATTACTTAAATAATTTTGAAACTCAAACCTTGATATATTGACTTCTTGAAGGCACACCACATCAGCACAAATAGTTCTCAGATAACTGCTAACTAAAGCCTTACAAGTGGGGAGTGTCATCCCCATAACATTCCATTAAACTATGTCGAGCTTCATTGATTAACCAGGGAGTTGAGGACCTGGAACATATTGCTTCGACTATCAGAACTATCACTACCTCCCTGCACCATAGCCACAATTGGAGTGTTCCTTTGAGGAGTCCCAAAATCCTCCCCTAGAATAGGTATGCCCAAACTCATCTCTCTTTCTAAAGTAACACCTTGCACATGAATGTTTTTTTTTGATTGGTTGAAAGGGCGTTGAAAGGTCCCTGAACCTTATACAAGAGGATTTTACATGATTTCCAAATCGACCGAGGTGGTCCAAGAGCTAAAGATCAAAGAACAAGCAAAACGCCACACGAGGAAAGGTGTCACGAAATCACGACCAGTTTGGAAAAGATGTCATGAAATCACGACATGTTGCACCATTGCAGCCAAGAGAGGAAGAGATGTCACGAAATCATGACAAGAAGCAGCATTGGAGCCGAATGAGATAAAGTGTCACAAAATCGCAACATGTTGCAAGGTTGTTGCCAGAAGAGAAGTGTCATGATATCATGACATGTTGCAAGGTTGGTGCCAGAAGAGAAGAGTCGCGAAATCATGACAAGCAGTGTTATCGCGGCCAAAGAAGAAAAAGTGTCACGATATCGCGACAGGTTGTAGAAACACGACCGAAAGGAAAAGGTGTCGTGATATCATGACATGTTGCAAATTCACACCCGAAGAGAAGAAGTGTCACGATATCATGACATGTTGCAAAATCATGGCCAAAGAGAAAGGATGTCGTGAAATCACAACATGATGCAAAAATGCGGCCGAAGAGAAAAAGTGTCGTGAAATCGTGACATGATGCAAAATCATGGTCAAAGAGAAAAAGCATCATGAAATCGTGACATGCTGCATGATTGAGGCCGAAGAGAAAAAGTTTCACGATATTGCGGCATGATGCAAAATCACGATCGAAGAGAAAAAGTGTCGCGATATCGTGACATGATGCAAAACCACAACCGAAGAGAAAAGGTGTCGCGATATCGTGACAAGAAGAGACATTGCGACTGAAGAGAAAAAGTGTCACGAAATCATGACAAGATGCATCCTCGCGACCGAAGAGAAAAAGTGTCACGATATTGTGACATGATGAAAGACCGCAATCGAAGAGAAAAAGTGTCGTGATATCGTGACATGTTTTAAGAACATGGCCGAAGAGAAAAAGTGTCACGATATCACGACAGGATGCATCCTCGCGACCGAAGAGAAAAAGTTTTGCGATATCGCGACATGATGGAAGACCGCAGCCGAAGAGAAAAAGTGTCACGATATCACAACATGATGGAAGACCGCAGCTAAAGAGAAAAAGTGTTGCGATATCGCGACATGTTGCAAGACCACGGTCAAAGAGAAAAAGTGTCACGATATCGTGACAGGCTACATCATCGCAGCTAAAGAGAAAAAGTTTCACGAAATCAAGACATGTTGCAAAATCATGGCCAAAGAGGAAAAGTGTCATGATATCGCGACATGTTGCAAAATCGCGGCCGAAGAGAAAAGTGTCGTGATATCGCGACATGTTGCAAAAACGTGACCAAAGAGGAAAAGTGTCGCGATATCGCGACATGTTGCAAGATCGCGACCGAAGAGAAAAAGTGTCGCGATATCGCGACATGTTGCAAAAATGCAGCCGAAGAGAAAAAGTGTCGCGATATCGCGACATGTTGCAAGACCGCATCCGAAGGAGAAAGAAGTGTCGCGATATCATGACAAGTTGCAACCTTGCAGCCAGAGGGGAAAATAATGTCGCAATATCGTGACATGCTATAATTTCGTGGCCAAAGGTGAAAGGTGTCACGATATCATGACATGTTGCCAAAACACGGCCGAAGGAGGAGAAGAAGGAAGAAATGATGCAAAAACTCGACCAGTTCCATGAGCAAACCAAACCAGTCCCCCTGCAAACCACTCACATTGTGCAGACATTGACACTTATAGAATGTTATTCCCTTATGAAGCCCAACCTTTCCTTGACTTATTTGGTCTAAAAGGGGAACTCCTTAACTCACTTCTCTTTTGGAAAATTTTCCATTCCTACTGATCAAAATTAGGGCCCACACCTGATGAGTGTTCCCATTTCTCTAGAGCCATGGATACCTTCTCATTTCCTTCTTGTTCCACTAAATTGGAAGTCTCTTCTACTTCATTATTTTCCTTGATATTCTTTGATTGCTGATTTTTGCAAAGTGGGAAGTCCCTAATCATATGATCCAAGGACTGACATCTAAATAAAGCATTGGGCATATTGAGATAGCACACCTCTTATAATATTGGACCATCCAAAGTGAGAATATTTAAATGCTTGGGCAACTTGCACTATAGATATTTTTAAGAAAATATTATAAAACAATCTTAAAATCTGTGGCAAAATGGAAAATGAAACCAAATTGAATGGAGCAAACTAATAAAAGCAATGAATTTTCTAAACTATAAATAGGGTATTGAAAGCCAAGAAAGGGGTTAGAGACTTGGAACCAAAGGATTGCAATAGGAAGTAGAGCATTAACAGAGAATGGATTTTTGGAACTCTCCTTCCATGCTGGACTGCATTACTCCACCATATGATGTCATTTTTTGAAGATTAGTATTTTTGCATGTACTATGGTTTTATTTTGAATATATATTTTTTTATGTTAATGTATTGGAGATCAAATGAATTCTACGCATGCTTGATGGTTAATTTATTTGTTATTTTCAATATTTGACACTTTTTTCTTAGAATATTGCACCGCATTAAACGTTGGATTGTGCGAATGTGGATCATGTTAATGCCAATTTTATGCAGGATATCAATGTTTGCAAGGTTTGTGGGAATTTTGTAGTTACAATATTTTGTTATAATTATTTTATTTTATTATATTTTTTATTTTATTTCTTTAACCCTACTTTTTCATTTTTTTAAAGTTTTCTAAATAAAATAAAAAATGTAAAAATAATAAAAATTAAAAAATGAGATACCTAGGTTCAAAGAATAATCTTAAAATTATTATTTAAAGCAACTTCGATTTAATTTTAAAGCAAGTTTGAAATTATAAAATTGCTTATAAAATGCACATTTTCAAGGAATCTTGTAATTTCAAAAGTTTTACATTTTTTTAAGTTTTAGGCTTTAGATTTCATTTCTGAGCAATAAATTTACTTCTCTTTATGAAAATTAATTTCACTAAAGGGAATTATTTATATGGTATTAAAAAAGGCCATTGTATTCAGCTATAAGTTAATTTTATTTTATGAAAAATTATAATTTCATCAAAGGGGGTTAATTTATAAGTTATTTCAAAGGTTATTATATTTCAAGATTAATCATTTGGATCATTTTTCTTTCATGTTTAAAGCAACATAAAAATCAATTCACTCATCATTTCATTAAGTTTCATGAACAATCAATAGCATATCATAATAAAATATTACCAAAACAGGCCCCTTGTTAACAATTATTTGCAAATCACTAAGGTATTCCAAGCACTTATTTGATATATTTTCATAACATACAAACACACATTAAGTAAAGGAACCTTGGATAAATATTTATTTCTTTACAAGAGAGGGTTTTCATTTGAAAATCCTAACTATGATGGGAATTTTGCAATTGGGCAAAATTTCCACTCAACATGTATCTGATCCTACACATTGGAAATTTTTAGTAGTATCGTGCTCTTCAATATCTACTAACATCGCATAGCTGCTTAATTACACAAAATTGAGTATTAAAACACCTTCAATTAATACATTGCTTTTTATTTTAAAAAGTCCATCTGGGAGGGTCATGACAACTACTCTCCCTCGTGTCATTCAGTTGAGATCAAGGTAAGGTTCATCCTTTTTAATACTCTTCCCTCTGTCCCACTATAGTAATTATTTTCAATAAGAATCCTTTCAAGGCTTACCTTGGAACTTTCCCATTCACAAGGGGTTCCATGACGAAGGAAAGAAATATTTGGGTTGCTTTCTATTTTAAAATGGGTACTCAACCTAAGCTCAACCTTTAAATAATTGGTTGAATAAGAATATCAAATTTTAAATTGAAATTTTAAGAAAGAGGAGAATAATTGAAGAAAATTTTAATTTTGGTGCAATAATGGATTCTACAACAAAGGAAAGTAATTGAAATTGAAGAAAAATATTGAAAAAAATAGAGTGCATCAAAGAGGTATTTTTAAAAGTCTCATATGTTCAAAGAAGATAATATCATGAATAAATATTTTCAAAGAAAAATATGATATTGTTAAAAACATGTTTTATGATACAAGAAAATACCAAAACTTCCAATAGAACCAAAAACTGAATATGATGATAACTCTTAGCACATTTATTAAGGAGTTAGCCAACATATGACAGGTAATTTATATTAGTTTTATTGCATTCAATTAAATCCATGTATACAAATTAAGATAGTGGATTATAAAATCTATCAAGTGCAAGGATCAAGGAATGACACACTTAGTCTACTATATTTAGAATGTACACAAGAAAATATGGTTTATGTTCCTCTAACTTCTATATCATAGTTGATGGATAAAGGAAGAATAGTAGAATTCAAAACCATCAATGAAAATAAGATGTCTTATTAAAATACTAAGCAAATTTGAAGCCTTTAGATCCTACAAAAGTTGCATATTTTCTTTGGATGTAATAGGACTTGCTTAAAAACATTTGGATCAACTTTTGCAAAAAGAATGATAAAAGAAGAGGTATTTTTTAACATAATATTCTTAAGGAAAAATAACATGATAAGACATCAAAAATGTTGGAAAATATATTGTTTGGTGGCATATTCAAAAGAATAAGTGATTGCTAAGAGGGACAAATTTAAAACTTGAACAAAACACAATACCAACATCAGAACAATCTAAAATGCATTAATAACATTGAAGGCAAAAGGTATTCATAACAAATGATTAACACAGGGGGGTGTTGGAGGTATCACATTATTTTGTACCTTGTAAATAATTTATATTAGGGTGTATTTAATATTGAGTCTATAGTATACACCATGTGAATAAGTGTGGAGTTATGTGTGTGAATTTTCATCCTAGTAAGTGTTGAGTTATGTGTGTGAATTTTCATCCTAATAAGCATGAGTTATGTGAGTGAAGTATCAATTTTATAAGTGAGTTATGAGTAATGATCAATCATGAGATACTTTATGTAAATATATGAGATTTATTATTATGTAAGAGAGAAATGTGAAGAGTTAGATCTCCTATGAGTATGAGGAGATGAAGATTTTATGTAAGTGTAAATATCAAGAGTCATGTGCATATGAAGAGTCTCATGTATGTATATATTAAAGACAAAGCCTTGTATTATTTAATTTAAGAAAGTATTGCATTTATGCATTGCTTATAGTAGATTTATTTTCAATGAGCACCAATTAATTTGTTGTTCATTGTTGAGGATTGATTTATATATGTTATTGAGATAATATTTAATCATGTAGATAGATTAACCTATGAGAATAGCAATAAATTACTAACAATTAATATCCTTCAAAAGGTCAAGATTTTATTTTGTCAAATAGAATAGGGGGTTTGACCTATAAACAAGGAAGTTCACACCTCCCAAGCTTCAATTAGCCCCCCTAAAAACTAACACACTTATATTTTTCCTTTATAGTCCTTTCTATGAATATGTAGGTTAGAAAGTGGTGAACTTGTTTGAAGTGGAAAACTTATCTCAAGCCACAAACTTGTGTTTAGATTATGATTCTATTGTCTTCAATTTTGTAGGTAACCCTATTTCATGTCAACTTTTTACTACAACAATAAAATTTTTGCTTATTGTTTTCAAGAGTATAAATGTTCATTCAATTTCAAAATATATTAAATGAGACAAGAATAAAAAAACAAGTTTAAATTTCTTACATTATTCATTGAATCAAAATGCATACAATTTGCATTTAGGTAAAATTTTGTTTGGTGAATTAGATGTTGTGTGACTTTGTTTCAAAGTAAAAGGTTTAAATTAATTATTTAATGCTAAAGGAAGGATCATATAGGATTATTATCTTGTTTGCTACATTGATTTCTTTGCATTGCATTTCAAACCTTATTTTCAAAGGATATAGTATTCTCAATTCTAGCCACCAAAACATAGGTATTATCTCAGTTGTTACACATCAAATGTAGGATTTAGTGTGAATGAATAAAAAACTCTTGGTTAATCTTCTTCCCAACCAAATAAGTCAAATAAAATGAAAAGGTATGGGCAAAATCTTTATCTAAGTGTGAGCCTCCTGGTTTAGCAACAAGGGTCACCAATCTGGGTTTACATACCCCCAACACATTTTCATTTTATGCCTATCCAAAATAACAAGAACATGAATTCAGACATATATTATATTTTTGTTCCATTTAGTGTGTATTGTAATGATAATATCAACTAATATTTGAAGTGTAACTCTACTAATCATCACCCACCCTATTCTTCTCCATAAATAATTGAATTTGCATGTAGATCAGTTTTGAATACTAATAATACTCCCATGAATGGAACAATGACATAAAATAAATTAATCAACATAAACACCAACAATATACCATCCACATTTGATTTAAAAATAAGGAGCTAAATGAGGATCAAATGAGGAAGCCAAAGAAAAGAAAAAGAAGGAAGAAAAGGAAAATGAGGAGGAAGAGGGGGAAGAATGGAAAAAAATTATGAGGAGAAGAAAAGAAGCTAACAAAGTGAAATTGTTTTACAATTTCTAATATTATGAAAACTATTTGTTAATGATTAAATACTAAACTTAGGTGTTTTATTTGTGTTATTTTTACTATTTCTTTAAAGTAAGTATAATATACTAGCTCACACATATTTTAATATTTTTATAAATATTATGAATATTTTAAGATGTCTTATTAAAATCAAAATAAAAAATGGAGTTTAAATATTTGCACATGACGCATGGTAAAATTTAATTCCTAAACTAATTCACAATCTTTCAATTCAATACTTGTTTATTTATATTATCTGTATAGGTTCTATGTGTAGGTACCCTCATGTTGTTGCCATGTATGGGACATACGAATCTCTTTGTCCATCATTTTTACATTGTAATATCTTGCCATATGTCAAATATCATAATATTTTTGTCATCAAAATGCAATGTTTTCATTATCAACTCATTTATCCCATTCCATTTATTTAGATTTAATCATAATGTATTATGGGAATGTTTTCAAAAATCCATGTAAAACATTCCTTTGCTCCTTAGTAGTTGGTTTTAGCTTTTTAAGCTTTAATCTCAAATGAAATGCAACCGCAAGTATGGAAATAAGCATGCAATGTTATAAAAATGATAATAGCTAACTAATATGCATGAAAATATGATAGAAAACTTGATGCAATGCTCTAGAAATTCTCATTTATGAAAGCTCATGAATTTATACAATGCTCCTCTAATGGATTTTACAACCTCTTTATATTAAAAAATGGAGCTACATTGTGTCTACTACTACTCAATCTACACACTCCAAAAACCTCTCAATATTATATTCTATGAAGGCCTATTTATAATGAGATGCAACTATTTGCCTTCAAGACACCTCACTATTCTATTCTAAGATTCATGTACATGTGGACTTCATGCACACTTACAATCATTGCATATTATTACACTTGTGCATTTATTATAATACCTTAATAAAACACTTAAATCCTAATATACTCCTAACCTAACTATGTACCCATGCTGGTACATTAGTAAAGAACCAAATAATGTAATATATTCCAACACCCCCTGTATTAAATTATTTGGTTTTTTAAGACTTTGGTCTTCAATATGGATCTTGGTTCTAATTTTAGATTTTGTATTCTCCTTTTATATTTTCTTCATTGTTCTTGTTACTTGTATTTTGATATGTATCTACGTCTTAGATCTTTGGCTCACATTGATTTGAATTCATCTTCATATTTCTATCATGTTTCTTTTTCTTTCTTTTCCTTCATCATTTTTACAACTTTATCAGTAATTTATATTTTTCACGATGGGTTAATATATCATCACAATAATATTGATTATGATTGTTGTTTTGCTTTCCATTTTTATGATATTAAAAAATAAAAGCAATGATAGATAAATCATTAAACATTCTTCTGGAGTAAGTGTAACTATATCTTGACGTTCCACCAAGTTCTAAAGAGTACTTCATGCAGATAACAAATTAATGTTATAAAATTTCCTTCCTTTTCTTCTTTTAGAAACATTAAGAATATTTCATTTTTCTTAGTGGACAAGTATTTGTATCCTTCGAATGTATCGATCAAGTTTTGAGAATAAAATTCTAACTCATGCAATAGTTCCTCACTATTGAAGGTATTTTTGACAATGTCATCCATGTTTCTTCTAAGTGGATCTTCAAAGATGAAGTCTTTATTACTCACAAGTATTTGGAGAATATGAATAAATACTAGTTGATGATTCTATAGTACCTTTGAGTATATTTTGGTAGACCCTTTGTAGTAGTCAACCTTATGATTCCCTAGTAGGATGACTAAATATTCAATATTGAAAAATGCTTTTCTAATTTTTTATATTTTGTAAAAATATCTTTATGACTTGCAAATACTTGGAACAACCAAGGAACTTGAAGGTAAGCTTAGCCTTCTAGTTTAGTGTTAATTTGAATTCCTTTTGTCCCCCTAGTAGTAAAATATGCTATAAATATGATTCACTTATCTTACTTGCAATCAACTATTTAACTCTTTTTGCAGTGAGCTTATAAATGCAATTTCAAATGATAATATTTAATGTCCTTAGTTGGATTGTCTATGTCTCTTTTCTTTAAGTATGAGACTAATAAGTTCACTTTCCAACTAGTATTTGATACAAGCAATAAACTTCAACTTTGAATCAAGTGAGATAATAGTTTTCAAAACTTCTAATATATAAGTTTGATGTTATATCTCCCAAGTTAAAAGTTTTTTAGAAAAACTATATATTTGGAAATTAGTTTCACTAATCTTATATATCCTTGTTAAAATTTTCAAATAGTTGAAGCACTAATAATGAAGATGTTAATGCTTCTAATTTCTTCTTTCTTCTCAAAGTAAGTAATGTGTTTTCTAGGGTATCTTTTATTACCTTATAACTCCTACTAATATCCCTAGATTATGAAATCTTAAGTAATATAAAATTTAATATATATGACCTTATTACTCCTCAAATATTTGTAAAATTAATAAAACTTTAATATTACCTTTATAACACATGTTTTTCACTGTGATATGTGCTCAAATAAACCCGATGATCACCTTGTACTCTTCTCCAACAATAGTATGTTGACCGATGCTATTTCCTATGACGACCTCTATTCTTTATAGGCTGACCTACATTATTATTTATAGCGATATCTATTCTTTGATGTCTTTAATATCATCTATCAATCGATGTTATTCATTGATGAGATTTGCTATGAGTTGTGTGCTTCTCTATGATTGCCTTAGCTCCTTTAATGTTGCTTGAATTTGTTATGTGTTCTTACTTTCCTTCTCACTCAGTTATGATCTCTTGTAGATGGATTTAATATGGTGTCTACTATGACAAATGTCATGATTCTCCAAGGTAATGGATGTTCCTTCCATTGGGTGTTACTAGATGAGTAGGGCTCAAGATAAATGGTGCCAACTTGAATGTAAATCTAAAGCATTACAAACTACTGACAAGTTAAGATAAGTGAACTCTGAGATGCCTTTCTCCTCCAAATTGGATGATTCTCTTGATGTAGATAGCATGATGTGCAATGGCTTTCTCTTCTACTTTGGTAATGATTACTCCTTCCTTTATGTTGTGCTTTTCCAACTATGATATCTTACCTTGGTTTATCTATAATAACAAGATATACTCTATTTACACTATGTTAATCTTGTTGTCCTTGTATCGATATAGGTTTTTGATGTGGCAGCTAAGTCTCACTAAGATGTTTCCCTTGCATCACTTGTTACACATAGCTATGGTGATTTTAGTGCCTTGAGATGGTGGATGTCAAACATTTTGGACATCTCCTCTTTGTGGTAGTGTATGCCCATTATAACTTCCTTTCAAATATTGGGTCTTTCAACTCTGTTTACACAACCTGAATGATGTTTCTTAAGGTATACTTTGCTATACTTCTTTGATGTGTGTTTTCCATGAAATTTTAGATGAACCTTTCCTTGCCTTCACCAAAGTATATTTAGTGCACCTTATTTTCTTCTCCAAATACTATTTTTATTGTAAACATCTTCAATCGAACATATTTTTCCTTCTACTGTTATCACCTCCTTACTATTTTCAACTTGTACAAAATATTGCTTTGTTTGGGTGATGAATGTAGGTGGATTCTATTAACCACAACTATATTCCTTTCCTTGAGAAAGCTTCACTTTTAAATCCCTTTTGAATGGTTCTATCTTGATGCTATGCAAACGTAGAGTAGGATGATGTAGACGTTTGCCCCCTTGTGCTCTTAAAATGAGCCTCTTTCTTTCTCAAAATGTAGGCTTCAATTCCCTTTGCTGGCTGGTATGGATTGAAGCAACTATTGCCTTCACACTCTTGGAAATACCTTCCTTTCTTGGTTATTTTTTTCACTTACAAATCCAAGATTTTTAATATTGTATTTTGCACTATAGAATATGCAAATATGTAGTTTTATTTGTATTAGAATAAGTAATTGAATTTTGATATGTTTCTTTCTCAAAATATACCTAATTTCTATTTTCTTCTATGTGCATGTTTGAACCTTTCAGACTATAAATTATGCACTCACCTTGAAGACTTGAATAACTATTATCTATGCAACCTTTAAACTTTGTAATAGGTGTGTAGTAACATATATATATATATATATATATATATATATATATCTCAACTAATTAAATTTTGTACCTTTTGTTGCATACCTTTCTATCTTTGTAGATGATGATGATGATGGTGATTTAAGTCACCTCAATTGCTACCTTTTGTAGACTATATTGTAGATATTTTAGGCTGTATAAAAATAGCTCTCTTGCACACCTTTTTATAGCTTCAACACTTCACTAATATGTTGCCCAAAACTATAACTTGGTGGCTTCAATGTTTTTCCCTGATGTATCTCTGAAATATTATATTTAGAAGCTACTAAATATGCCCAAACTACTATATTTTTCTATCCTCAAATCTAAAATTTTTAATATTTTAAAGCAATCACCAAACTCACTGAAATTGTGGCTAAGATCTCTCTCAAGAAACCTTTAGTGATGATCCCCAAATCTCTCATATTTGGTGGTTTATCTGTCTTCTTTCTCTTGTCAAATTCTGACTTCACTCTTGGCCTATCTAATGGTCTTCTT
This sequence comes from Wollemia nobilis, assembly GCA_028583015.1. Taxonomy (NCBI): domain Eukaryota; kingdom Viridiplantae; phylum Streptophyta; class Pinopsida; order Araucariales; family Araucariaceae; genus Wollemia; species Wollemia nobilis. The sequence continues at coordinate 64,196 of JAQPPZ010013395.1, forward strand.
CTCAATATTTTTCTTGTCTTGAGGTCTTCTCCAAAGTATTTCAAAATTTGACAAACTTCTTGCCAAATCCTCCTACCTTGGGCTTTTTGTTGGATGGCGATAATTTTCCCAACTCTTTTACTAATATGATCTTTTCCTTGATAGTAAATTTCTCCAATGAGTTCTTCTAGGAACTCTTTCAATAAGGCTCACCAATCCTTCTCCTTGTTTCTCCTTGATACCTCTCCAAGATCTTCAATATTGTAGCTTCTAAAACTTCAATGAGACCTTCCTTGATCTCTTCAATATTTAGCTATGGAAGTTTTACAATGAGATATTCTCCTTGGATCTCCTAAGTCTGCTGCTACTAAAATCTTGTAATAGGACTTTTGGTAGTCCTTTTCTATTCTCAATATTACACTATGGAAGTTTTTCAATAGGGTATTTTATGGACATTTTCTTCAATGTGAAGTTTTCAATCTTCAATGGAGATCACCAATCTCCAGTATTCACTAGGACTCTTATCCTTGAGTCTCTTCATCAATGGAGTCTTCTTTCTAGGATCTCCTCCTTGATTTGAAGTCTTCAATGTGGATTTCTTGGCCACTAGATCTCTTTTCAATATCCCACTTGGAGTCTTCAATTTGCAATTCTTTAAATGGTACGTTTCTCCTTAGGCCTCCAAATATTCAATCTCAAACTTGTTGCTTCAGGTACCAAAATGATTCAAAGAAGATATTCTTCCTAGCTATTTTAGGAAGCTTCCCAACTCTATTTGAATCTTCTTTCTTCTACAACAAAGTGTGAGGCAATGATAATAAAACTTTCTATAAATCTATAGAAGACAAACTTCACTAGTTGGATTTCCAATCTAGTGTATTCAATGTTGAGTTCTAGCCTTTACAAGATTTTCTACAACTCTATGGAAAACTCTAGCCAATAACAATTTTAAAAACATGAAAATGAGATTTACAATCTCCTCTCAATCACTCTTGTGGCTCTCTCTACTTCCTATTATTCTACCTAGATATTCTTCTATCAAATAATCTATTGTGATTTTCCTTTGATCTATTGTAGCTCTGATACCATTATTAGCTTTTGAATC
>JAQPPZ010013396.1:0-60981 GCA_028583015.1 Wollemia nobilis
AAAAAAAGAGAAGCAAAAAAAAAAAACAAGAAGAAACTAGGTACCTTCAGAACTGGAGCCATCCAAAGAAATGATAGAAAGAAGAGCTTCCCTAATTTGAGAAGCCCACCACATAGGAGGGTGGCCATAATAAGTAAGATCACCTTTGTCCAAAGCCCAATTAGCTAAAGCATCAACACTCTTGTTTTGATCTCTGACCACATGATTGTAATCAACTTTCAAAAATCCCATCCGGATTAACTCAATCTTCTCAATAATTCTTTTTATTCTCCAATCCACCTTATGATTCTTAGAAGGAGTCTTCAAGATATTAATCATAAGTTGAGAGTCAGACTCAACTAACACCTTTTCCCATCCAACCTTAGTAGCCTCCTGAAGGCCTTTGAGGATACCATACCCCTCAACAAGGTTATTGGAAAGAATACCCAAATTCTCAGCAAAAGTAAAAACCAAGGAGCCATCTCAAAGTCTACCAATTCCTCCCACACTGGCTTTTCCAGGGTTCCCTCTAGAGGCTCCATCAGTATTGACTTTTCCAAAATCCTTAGGAGGAGGTTGCCAATTTCTAGTCCCATCCATCTTACTAATACTCACATTCCCTTTAAGTTGGTTGCCCTTAGAAGGTTTAATCTTCAATCTTTGCATCACTTGATCCCATCTTTGGTGGGAGTTTTGGGGGTGATTAAGGAGTTGATGGACTGATTCAACTAAGTTGGCTATGGTCTTTTGCCAAATATAGTGAATATCCTTCCTATCTTGATTAAAAATTTGGTTGTTCCTTTCATTCCAAATATTCCAAAGAAGAATGGTAGAACCCATCCAAACTAACTGCCTAATAAAATGATCAACACCCTCTTGATTAGGCCAATCCCTCCAAAGCTATTCAAAAGTAAAAAAATTGGACCATTGTAAGCCAAGTAAAGTGGCCATTCTCCTCCATAGCTCAGAGGCTAAAGTACACTCAATAAAAAGATGGTTGATATTTTCTACATTCTCTTCACACATTTCACATCTAAAAGGGCCATGAAAACCATGCTTCATAAGTTGCTCACCAGTAAGCACCCTACGATGCAATAAAAGCCAATTAAAGAACCTCACCTTAGGCCAAAGCTTTTGAGCCCACAATTGAGAAAATATGTCAGAAGAATGGTTGGGATTATTATGGCATAAGGTCAAATAACCTTGAGCAACGAAATACTCACCCTTAGTAGTGTTGTTCCATCCAAAACAATCTTTTTCATGGGACCAAGAGAGGGATCTCATATGAAGGATGCCTTGGATATCTTGTCTTTGCCTTTCTGGGATTTGAATAGGCCAATCCTCAATAGGGATCCAATATCTACCAACCTTTGAATTACCAGTATGGTACCAACATTAATTAGCCACCTTTATCCAATTAGCTCGGTGAAGCTCCTCCATCAAAGGCCTCCAATCGGGAAACTGAGTTATCAAAGGCTTGTGACCATCCCAAGAATCTATCCAAAAATTTACATGTTGACCATTATGAATGATCCAAAATAATTTTTTCTTTATCAAATCCTCACCAGTCTTAAGAACTCGCTAAAATGGGAGAACCTTTGGTAGGAAGTTGATAGCGAACAAGGTCTTCAGGACTTTTGTTCTCAGTATATTTAGCATGGAGATTATTGGCCCAAAGAGCATTGGGGTTATGCAACATCCTCCAATATAATTTAGCAGCTAAAGATTTGTTGTTATTAATTGAAGACCGAATCCTAACCCCCCTTCACTCTTAGGAAGACATAAAGTATCCCATTTCACCAAGGCCCATTTTCTTTTCTCCTTAGTACCACTCCAAAGGAAATGATGACTGATTTGATCCAATTCTTGAAGAACAACCTTTGGGATATTCAAAACGGAAGAAACATAAATAGGAATAGCTTGAAGGACTGATTTTACCAAGGTGATTCTACCCCCATAAGAAAGCCACTTGTTGGTCCACTTTCCAATTTTCTTCTTGACTTTGTCCAACAACCAATTCCAATCTTTATTTTTCTGCCTTTGAATATTTATGGGAATACCTAAATAAGTGATTGGAAGAGAGGTCTTCTTATATCTTAATTTATCCAAGACCATGGATTCCTGTCTAGCAGAGCAGTGAAAGAAAATAACTTTAGATTTGTCTTCATTGATCAACCGCCCAGTAGCCTTAGAAAAATAGCTAATGATTTGCTTAATATTAGAAGCTTCCTTAACTATAGCTTTACCTAAAAGAGTAGAGTCATCCACAAATTGAAGATGAGAGATAGGTCTAGCTCCATGAGCAATGGTAACTCCCTCAAGGGTTTTGTTTTCCCTCTTTTTGGTTATAGTCCTACCCAAGCATTCAACAAGAATGATGAATAAATAAGGGGATAGAGGGTCACCTTGCCTAATACCTCTGGAAGCTAGGAAATACTGAGAAGGCCTGCCATTGATAAGAACTAAGTAGGAAAATCAAGAGATACATCCCATAATCCAATCCATCCAATCCTTAGAGAAACCAAATTGCCTCAAAACTTTGATAAGGAAGTGCCAATCCACTCTGTCATAAGCTTTGGATAAGTCTAACCGAATGAACATAGAAGGAGAATTTTGCATATCCATGGAATGGATGGCTTCCTGAGCAAGAACTATCTCATCTACTATTTGATGTCCTTCCACATATCCCCCTTGCTCTGGGGAAATAATCTTATGCAAAAGAGGCTTCAACCTTTCTACCATGATTTTAGTAATTATTTTGAGAAGAACATTACATAAAGCAATAGGTCTAAAAGTTGAGATATGATCAACCTCTTGAGCTTTTGGAACAAGAGTAATATAAGTTTTATTGATAACCTTCAAAATTTCTTTGGCTTTCCTGGATTCTTCCACCACCTCTAATAAATCAACATGAAGGATATCCCAGAACTCTTGGTAGAACTCAATAGGAAAACCATCGAGACTCGGGATTTTCCCTTTTGCATTTTAAAAACTACTTGTTGAAGCTCATTGATAGTAATAGGAGCAGTCAAAATAGAGTTCTCCTCAGAAGTGATAAGAGAAGGGATTGCTTGAAGAACATTTTGTTGAGAAGCTGAGTCAAGAGGAGTAGCAACAAAAAGATTGGAAAAGTAATCAACAATAATAGAGTTCATGCCATCCCAAGTATAAACAACATCTCCAGTATCTGAATTTAAGGAAGAAATAAAGTTGTGAGATCTTCGATCTAGAAGAGATTTGTGAAAGAAATTTGTGTTTCGATCTCCTTCTTTGAGCCATTGAATTCTAGATTTTTGCTTCCATAAGATTTCTTCTCTTTTTTCCCATTCCTCTAACTGAGTTGTGAGTTTAATTTCATCTCGCACTTCTCTTCTCTGTGAGGCCATCTAAACGGATTTTCTTATTCAAATTTTCAAGATGAGCAATAACTTCATGTTTTTTTTTATGAACATCCCCAAACTCTTTCCAGTTCCAAGTCTTGATTTTGGATTTAATGTATTGCAGTCTTTTGGCAAAACAGAACATCTTAGTCCCATGCCTAGGTTTACCTTCCTTCCACCATTGTTGCACACGAGGTCTGAAGGAAATGTCTCTAAGCCACATTAATTGAAAACGAAAAGGAGAGAAACTCACATTGGTTTTCCACATTTCCACCATGATTGGCCAATGATCTGAACCAAGCATTATTAAGAGTCTTCACTTTAGGAATGTGACCATGGATTAAGAAATTTTCAGAGAGCAAAAACCTATCCAATCTCTCCATTATACAAGCTAAGCCTTGCCTTCTGTTAGACCAAGTCATAAGGCCATTATCTCGGTTGGATATCCACAAGATGGAGGTTTGCAATATATTCGCTCATGAGGTCGGTGCTTTTGTCCAAATTTCTATTTCCCCCCATTTTCTCATCCAGAGAGAGGATGGTATTGAAATCTCCTCCGATCAAGATCCAAGCTTTAGGAAAATGAGAGATAATATGAGTAATATCCTTCCACTGTCTTCTTTTTTCCTCCAAAGAAGTCGAGGCATAAACAAGTAATGCAGAGCATAATCTGGTTGGAATGTCTACTTTGAATAGCTATAGCCAACAAACCCCAAATGCCAACCATATGGTGAATAACTACCTCTTTTGGGTCCCAAAGACAAGCAATGCCACTCGAAGTCCCTTGGGAACTAAGGGAAACCACTTTTCCAGCTGGCCAAATTTTACTGGCAATTAAGTCCATATCCTCCATTGACATCTTTGTTTCTTGAAGGAAAACAAGATGTGGATGATTTATCTGAATCATTCTTCTAATTTCATTTTGTTTTGAAAGACTCCCTTTGAGTCCTCTAATATTCCAAGTGATGATCTTCATTAATACCAAGGCTAAAAAATTTGGGAAGGGCATTAATCTTACCTTCCTCTACAAGCTTTTCACCTTCTTTTACCATATGATATTGATTGGTCTTGCGACCTATTTTTTGATTGGAATCCATCTTCAATTTTTTTTCCCTGTTTCTTGACTTATTCCAATTGAATCTGAGATGGTTTCTAACCTTGAAGAATGCTCATACACAACCAAAATTTTACTAGATGGTTCAATGGAGTCTATATTGGGACCTGCATTATTTGAAGTTTTGACATTTGAAATATTGTTTTTCTTGTGTAAATTTTCTCCTTTTTTTTTCTGTTGAAAACCTTTGATTTGTTGGTTTGTCTCTGAGTTCTTCCCTTCATATTTAAATTGTGTTTCTAAGATTTCATTTTCCATTATTTCCTCTTCCTCACTTGGGACATCATTTGTGGAAAGTATTTCAAACATATTAGCAAATGACTTTGATTGATCCTTCATAACTATTTTTTCTGAGTGTTCTTCTTCTTAGGTATTTGGAAACCTCGCTGAGTTTATATCTTCTTTCTTTTGATCAGGAATTTTATTTGGGCAAGCATTGGCCAAATGACCATATTCATGGCAAATTCTACAATGAAAAGGAATGTTCTCATAGTCCACTACTTGCTCCCAAGTGTCTTCCCCAAATTGTAATGTGATCTTTTTAGGAAGGGGTTTGTCAAAATCCATTAAAACACAAATTTGAGCATAAATAATATGTTCAAAATTTTGAGTACAATCAGCAATCATCATAAAAGTTCCTAAAGAGTTTCCAATTGAAGAAAAAATAGTAGGATTCCAAAATTTAATAGGGAGGCCAAAGAGTCTAACCCACACGGGAGCTATAGAAGGCATCTCTTCTTTGGCTTTAAATTTAGTATGCCAGGGCTTCATGAAAAGCCCCGCCCTTCCAAAAACCAAGGACCCCCTTGAAAATTTTTCTCTCTATCTTCATTATTAGCAAATAAAACAAGAAAATAACCATTTGGATAAATAGAGATTTGTAACTCACCTTTAGTTTTCCAGCTTTTTGCAGCCTAGACTTTGAAAGCAGATAGACTCGAACGAAAACCCACGAACCGATAAATTAGTCCTCTTTTTTCCAAATCTTCAATGCCGAACTGAATGTTACCCATATCAAGCTTAACAATAGGAGTTCCATCAATTGCTTTAAGACATCCTGACTCCGTTTTCCTAGGATCAATATTAGGCATTCTTAGAGGTTTATGGGAAGCCCTAATATTGATATTAGCATTGGGCTGAGGCTGTCCACCATGAAGGGCATCCCTAAAATTCATTTTTGGGACCGAGTCTTCAAAATTCTTACCCTTGACAGGGGTTTTCATAGTAGAAATATTTTGTGGGTGCACCTTAGCACCAGATTCACTTGAGATATGAGCCATTTTTTGATCAACTGCTTGAAACTTGTTTCGTGATCTCTTTAATCCTTGCCCTAGATGTCGTGGAAAGGTATGGTTTTCACTTTTCTTTTGAGCAGCAAATTGGAAGTCATTGTCACTCAAGTTCACAGTATGATCTATTGAAAGACAAATTTCTAACCCATCTTGTATCCCTTGCAACATTTCCTGCTAAAATATTGAGCATAAACCACAAAAATATTGGCCTCTAGGGCCCGAAGGCCCTAAAAACCAACCTTTGGAGCTGCTTGCACTCAACCCAGATGAAACCCTCGCATAGCCACTTGCCAAATATATCGTTCACACATAGGGATGCGTTAGGATCTGTGTTGCTCCAAATGATATGAAAATTGGTGGAGACGTTCTAGGGTTTTTCAGGCATCTACCCTCAAAATTTTAGCTCAATCCGAGTTTGGATGAGTGAGATATGGCCAAAACGAGTTTAGAAGTTTGGGCAGTCCTACAAAAAACGTCCAGCTTGTTGCCCAAATCGTTGCACTTTTTTCGCTGCTTCCTTTTCAATAATTCGCACGAGCTCTTTCAAATTCCAAGGCAATTAACACACCTACAAAGCTTTGATATTATCCATGTATCATTTGGCAAGATTTGAACCTTTGATCTCCTTTTGAATGTTGAGGAATCTAACCAATTCCACTTAATCATATTTTCGTTATTAAAAAAATAGGGTTAAAGTTATTTTTTGGTTTTTTTTTATAACCATTTTTTTTTAGTTATTGAAGTATGGTGCACCGTATTTTAGTAACGAAAGTTTGCTTAAATAAAAAGATATTTGAATACAATGGAGGATAGGATTTGCACCATATTTTAGTAAGGAAAGTTTGCCTGGATAAGGTAAAGTAGTTTTTCAGCCATATTTTTGTTATTAAAGAATAGGTTTAAAGTTGTTTTTGGGTTTTTGTTTTTTTTCTTATAACCATATTTTAACTATTAAAGTATGGTGCACCGTATTTTAGTAATGAAAGTTTGCTTAAAAAGACAGGGTAAATTAACTATTTTTTTTTGGTTATTCAGTCATACTTTAGTTATTGAAGTACGGGGTAAAATAAGTTTTTTTTTATATATTCTATATTGAAGCATGGTGTACAACTCTACCCCAAAACATAGTTAAATATTTTTACCTTCTTTTGAGCTTCTCTAAATTTAGGAATAAAAACAAATTCTTAAAACATAATCAATGTCTACGCGGGACACCATATAGTAGTTAAGACTTTGGACTCTTTTTGAGACCTAGGTTCAAACCTTAGTTACCAAATTCGTTGAATTTTTTAGATAAAATTTGAAATATGTTGAATTTAAAACCCTAACGAATAAACTCGACGAATAAATATTAAATTTGGGAAGGAAATCTTTTTTATTAATACGCTAAGGGAATTAATATATAGTGTTTTTTTTAATTAATATATAATGTTATTAATAACATAATTATTAATAAAATTATGTTATTAATAATTTTATTGGAGGGGGAGCTCGAAAATAGGGTGGTATGTTCTCTGGTTCGACTTCAGAGAAGGCATGGTAAAGTCTCAAAATTAGAGGGGCTTTGGGGAAAAGTGAAAAAAAAATCATATCTGGGAACGAGGTTGAATTTGGAAGGAAGTTGGCTTTAGTTTAGGGTTGTGAGTGTTGCCTATAAACAATGAAGGTGGTTAAGCATTAGTTTAGGGTTGTGTGTTGCCTGTCAGGACATTGCAAAGGTAAAGTTTGGGTTTTTTTAGCGAAAACAAAGTGACCTTCGATATATTCCTAATTATATGTTTAAGTTGTTATAGTATTTATTTATTTATTTAAATAAATAAATAAATACTTAATTATATAGTATTAAATATATGATTATTATATTTATCAATTATACAATATTATTAACATAAATGTACTTTGCACCCATGTGACCATATAGTGTTATTAATACAATAACATATAGTGTTATTAATAACATAAAATTTAATATAGAAGCTTAAAAATATATGATAATTTATTATATGTCAAATTTTATTCCGAATTTTTAAACGTATCGAAATTCTTTCGAACTTCAAGAGTGTCAAACTCGAACACGAACTTGAACTTGGTAACTAAGGTTCAAACCACGACAAGGTGTAGTGTGTGTGCGTGTAATGATATAGAAATTGTTCAGTCTATAAATAAAAAGTGACTCTCAAACATTATTAATATCATAAGTTAAATATTTTAAAATAATTTTAAGAATAAGTTAAGTATTCTACCTTAAAGACAATAAAAACAAAATATTTCATTGTAGAATAAAAGAAGTATAATGATATGTAAATTAGTTATATGATATAGCAATATTTTAAGTATGAATTGTTTGAAAAATTAAGAATAGAGATATTTAAAAATAAAAATCATTATGTTCTGTGAGGGATACATAGTGGTATGTCTTTGGGTTTTTACCCAGGAAACCCAAGTTCAAACCCTAGTACAAAGGCACCAGGGATTTCCATCTAATGATCTTGATTGTGAGGTTGAAGAAGAAGAGGAAAGAAGAAAAATTCCAAGGGGTTGTTCTAGGCTTATCAGTTGCCTAGCTTTTCCTCCAACGAGATTTAAACGTTTTACCTTCGAAAAGATTCAATACTGTTAGCTTTTGATGCAACATGCAATGGGAGATGGCAATCACAAGATGCAAAATAATATGAAAGAAAGTAAACTTGCAAGATGATTGAAATATGCTATAAATAGAAATGACAAAAATAAATACAATGTAGCTATGGAGGAAATGAACACTCCATGAATAAAGCTATTGGACTACATTGCACCCATCACCAATATATGGTGAAGTACACCACACTATACTACTACCTATGAATATGCTCTGAGCTTGTATTTCCTACTTGTTACAATGAGGCCCTTTATATAGGAAGACAAGTTCCTTGGCAAACACTCTACCTAGCTGTGCAAGAGACAATTTTCACATTGACACTTGTGCATTTATTACATTGCATGAAGTAACTAGATAACTTCCCCTAAAGTAATCTAATGTCCTAAGTATGTACCTAGGAAGGTACATTTACATGACCTAAATGATGTAATATAATATATTTCTAACACCCTTTGTATTACATTATTTGGGTATTAAAGACTTTAGTCTTCAATATGGATCTTCTTCTTGAGTATGGTCTTCAGCTTGATGTTCTTTGACTTGATATGGTTCTCTTTAATTCACTTTGCATTGTAAGCCTTCTTGCATTGGTTCTTCTTCTTGGAGTTAAAACTGGAACTTGTATTCTCCTTCGTTGCTTATTGTAATTTGATCGAGAAAGTAGTTGGTGTCTTCATATGATGTAAAGAGAGTTGTAGCTAATGGTTCTTCAGTCTTTATGTATGGTTTTCTAAGATTTTTTTAACCATGTCTTTTCTTCCTTTTCTTCCTTTTTTTCTACGATTTTGTATTGATGCTGGTGGAATTTTTTCACAATAATATTGATTTGTATTGCTAGCTTGCTTCTTGTGTTGAGTGAGTACAAACACAATTAATGATAGGTAAATCATCAAGCATTCCTCGGATGTGAATATAACTATCATTTGTGAACTCCACCATGCTCTGAATAGGTTTTCATGAAAACCAATTAATGCTTCAAAGCTACCCTTTTTTACTTATTTAAGAAATAAGGAGAATCTCTCATTTTCGCTAGTTGATAGATTCTCATATCCTTCAAGGGTTTCTATCAATTTTTGAGAATATAGTTTTATTTCATAAAATAATTCTTTATTGATAAAGGCATTTATTATTATTTCATCCATATTTATTCTTGATAGTTTTGAGATAGGGTTTTCTTTGTAGTCTACTTTATGACTCCCTATATTAGGATATATGATCCCTAAATATGAGTTTGATTTGATAAAACCTTTACCAATCCTTAGGTTTTGTAGGCTTCCTTATATCTCCCTAGTAATAAGAGTATATATACCTAATGGAATTTTAGGTTCCGTAGAAAGCTTATATTTTCCCAATGGATTTACAACTTGATAATATTTGATAAATGCTATTATTATCAAGTTTTGTAGAATACCTTATGACTCCCTAGTATGTTTTGGATAAGATATAAGATGAATATAGTGCTTTTGTAAAATGTAGTTCAATTTTTGGTTGATTTTTTAAAGTTTTGTAAATATCAAAAATCAACTTTTCTAACACCTTATTTCTCCTATTGATCTAAGCACTTTTCCAAATTTGAAGAGGTTTTAATGTTGGATTTCTTTTGTCCCTTTTTGTGAAATTTTAAGACAAGTAAATTGCTAAATTCCAACACTTGAAATGCTTTGATAAACCCCTTTTAATATCCCTTTAGGATTTAATTTTAGTGTATCTAATTTCCAATACCTAGTTTGGTGTTGTAACCCTTATAACTCCCAAATTTGGAAAATTAGAACACAATAATATTTGCAAATATCAATGGATTAATTCCAAGTAGTATCCCTTATTTCTCCTAGGTTGTGTTTTGTAAATATTAAATTACTTTGATATTTATTTTCCCTAGGTTTTGCTTTCAAATAATGATTGATTTCCTTTAATATTCCAACCTTAGAATATAACCTTATAACTCCCTTTTTAATGAAAGCAAATTAGATAGGGGAAATTTTACCTTAATAAATCTTTGCACCTTTATGAAATCGGTTGGTTATAATCTATCCTTCTTGGGCATTGTGAGTAATGACAGATTATTCAACGTTCTCCTTGGCTTCAATGTCCTTCTTTAATGCTTCCTTGACCTATTTTATTGAGAGTTATTTGTTGCTTTGAGTGCTCTTGAATGCTACGTTCTCCCTGGTCCAAGGTGCCTTTAATAGGCAATCAGTATTTAAAAAGTGACAAGTGTCATGACAGTTTTGTTCAACACTCCAAGGATGCTTTGAATATTCAATGGAGTTGTCAGCTCTATTCTAACACCTATTATAAATGTCACCTTTGTTTGGGATGTTTTTTATTCCCTCTTCGTGCACTGTCCAAGTGGCTTCTCTGCTTTAATGTATTCAAGGCCTCTTATTGTAATGCTTCTAGCTGAGCGTAACTCCTCTTCCACATGAAATATGGGCACCAAAATAATGTTGTAACATCTCCTTTCACATGTGTGAAATTCAACGTTCCTTTGTGGGTGTTTTTAGGGTTCTCTTATCAATGCCTTCTTGCAAGACCTTCAACGTATTTTTCCACCTTATTATTTGTTGTACTTCGTTGGTGTTGATATGTTTCCAACCAATCAATGCTTATGGTGGATATTTGATGGAGATTTAGAGGAGCTTTGGTGGAGCTTCGATGGCTCTTGAATGGCGTTCGAATGGTAGCATTTTGGTAGAGACTTCTTGATGCTCCACTGATGGTATTGAATTCTCCTTGATTGGACGTACAATTCCACTTTGCTTGCTTTGATTTCCCTTGATCATATGTTGCTAGATGTATCTCCTTCAGTGAGTAATGTGATAACTTTCAAATGCTTCGTAGGTTACTTGTAATGGTTGTCCAACCCGTGCACGATGTGAGACTTTTTGGAGTCTTCTTTATGCTTGGAAGAATGCTAGTGTTCAATCTCCTTTGGCTGGTTTACCCTACGGATATTGTACCTTTGAGGCACCTTGAAAACTGCCATCTTTCCTACATAGAACGAATTAGAGAAGTGCAATACAATGTAACAATATTTGTAAATAAGATACCTTTATTGCACTTCTTTTTGCAGGTCTGATTTTCTAATTTTTATGGCAAAATTTTGAAGATAATGTAGGGGTTTTGAGGTTGTCTATTTGATTGGACACCTCCCCATTTTTTCTTGGATACTTTGATGACAAATCCAAACTTATAGAAATAGATATAAGCTCCTTATTTAATTCAATTTTTTGCACTTTTCTTCTTGTAACTAACCCTGCAATGCTTTGAATTTGAGACTCTCCAAGTATCAATCTTTGAAGCTTCTATTTTTTATTTTGGTTATTTGTCTTCTTCTCCAAGTTTTGGAGGATTCTGACCTATTTTTGTGGCTTCACTTGACCACTATGTGTTGCAGATCTTTGTGCATAATAGTGTCCTTAAACACTGATAAATTTTGATTTTGTGCCTTTCTCAGGAACACAAACACTAAGATTTTTTAGAGTAATATAGTAGTGCAAATGAACCCACTTTTAATGCACTAACAAACACACCTTATCACTCCAATAAAATCTCAAAATAACTTATAAGTGCACTTAATTAATCTACTTCAACTAATCAAGAATAATCTGAAATGGACCTTCATAAATTATTCTGCAAATTCACTACAAGCAATGTTGTAGGACTTAGTCTTTTTTTTTCCAAATTGGATGATAGGTAGTTGATAGATGTAATTTTGAAATCTAATCAACTCCTAACTAATGTGAAAATTAACCTTAAAAGGAACTTTTCTCTTTTTGCACTTTTGAAGACTATAATTCAATTTTCTTCTTTTGCAACTCTAATCCAAATTAAGGTGCTTTTAAAAAATAAAATAAGTGATCCAATTAATGCATCTACTTACACCAATAGTTGCTTATATTTTTCTAATAGCTTTTATAGAGTATGTAGATCTTGGTGTCTAAGATCATCAAGTTATTGCCTTGAGTAATATCTTGCAGCTCTTTGTAGGTTGTCATAAACAAATCCTTCTTCACCAAAAGATGGTCTTGAACTTTCTTTCACGAGCCTAGGATTTGGTGGATTGTTCTCCTCTTGTAGTCTCCTCATTTTTGCTGTAAATATTTAGCAATAATGCCTTCTTGCTATGAGAGGTAATCTTCAAATCTCCCGAATTTGCGAAGCTTCTTCTATCTTCAAGTCTTCTTGTCAACTTTTGACTTCAAGTGGGATCTTCTTCTCAAGATTTTGAATGTCTTGAGGTCTTCATTGGATTCTTATTCTCTTGGGATTTTTGTCTGTAATAGCCCTCAAAACAAGAAAACAATAAATGACACAAATAGAAAGAAAAAAGTTATATATATATATATATTGATCAAGGAGAAGGATTCATAAATCTCTATACAACCTTAGACCAACTTAATGTTTGACATCCCCTAAGTTTCTCAAGAACTATACCACACGATATTTCCCTTATGCAAGTTCCTTCTACATAGGCCTATCTCATGTCATGTACATAAGTCCATCCATTTGAGCTAGACTTAACACCCTCGATCATTGGAAGGTATACACGCATCTCCATACTTCACATAAACCATTATGTGTGGGTATGCTACGTGCATTGTGAGTTAAGCTATCAATATCATCCTCTGACAAGCTATATTAACTCTTGGTACAAACTTCTAAACCTAGATAACCAATCTCTCTAAGGGGGTCTTAAGCCCTTAGGTCATCCTCTAAGTTCATCTAGAACTTACACTGTTTTATTATTTTTTATTTTTTAAAAGTTCATAAGAATACAAAGGATAAATCTAGATACTAAATCTAACAAAATATGTGAAATTAATCAAACATAAAACATTCATTAAAGGGAAACATGCGATAAACAATTAAATAACATTGCAATAAAAAAGGTTATCAAAATACAATAATCAACAATGTTCATTTAATACATAGGTAAATATGGTAAACCCCATACTTTCAATAATTACTTTACATTTAATCCATTGGGAAAATATCCCCACAAATCTAATATACTACATAATCAAGCAAGAAGTAAGATAGAGAGCAACCTTGGAAAGTAGTCCATCTCATGACTTTGGTCCTCCCACTCTTCCATCGATCAAGTGAGGATAGTAGGGAATCAAGACACTCATGGATCCAAATAGACATGCTACTAAATACATTTACTTATATATTGCCAAATTGCAACTATACAATTAACCCAAGCAATTCAATTATAGACACCAAAACCTAGCCATTTGTCATCCATCCTAACTTTCCTGCCATTTTCCACCCACTATTCTTATATATTTATTCTATATATATTTATTAAATTATATATATATATATATTTAATTAATATATATTTATATAAGTGAATTAATCTCAGCTATCTGATTTCATTTAATCTTGTCCGTCCATCCACATCAATCCATGCCACACCCTAAGTTTAATATCCACCCTTTGATGTGCTTTTATCTCAGCCACACGATTAGTGTCATTGAAACCCTAACATAGCCTAGGTTGGATTATAAATAAAGGCCATTTTGATGGCTCAACCCCTAAGTTTTTGAATTCCTTGAGATCCCTAAGTTCCCTAAGTAAACCTAAATTTTTGGAGTCCATGAGTCTTTGGCATTCCCTGAGCTTCATCTTGAATCCCTAGGAGTATCTAAGTACATCTGCCTCCATATTCACTCGTCGTAACCCCCATAATTGTTGCCAATCATCCACCCTTGCTAGATCTACTTCTATAGAACCTTCCCTCAGCCACCAAACGCCTTCGAGCGCTTTTTGTTACCACCTAGCGCCTCTAGGCACTTCCCTTTTGTCGTCGTGCACCTCCCTACCAGTCCCAAGCACCCACGAGCATTTTTTATAGCCTCTAGGCACCCACGGATGTTTTATGTAAGAATTATGACCACCTCCTAGCCTTCGAGCGATGCTAGGGCATCACCGCACATATAATATGCAACAAAATCTCATAGATCAAAAGACAACAAGCAAGTAAGGTAAAACTACTGGTTATTATTTTATTTATGCATTTTCATGTCTGGTCACTTTATTTACAGTAGATAGTTAGGGTTTATCATTGCTTATAGAGGGCCTCACACTGTGGAGCCCTCACAAGTATTACTAACTATTTTGTTGTGTCATTGTGTGTAGATTTGAAGGTGCTACATCAGCATTGGATAGTTGTTTAAGTTGGAGTGGCTCGAAAATGGATATCAAGAAGCCCACTCAACACTATTGAGAGCAATACGTACCTGAAGATACCACTAGCCTTGTTTGTTAGGGTTTCGAAGAACCCTAACCATTTGTAAATTTGTATAAAAAAGGATTCAAGGATCCACATTGTAACAATGGAGTTTTTAGGCTCCCCCTGTTAATATAAGAATATCTATTGTGCAATTATGGTTTCCTTGTGTTCAATTTATTTAGCATTGTTTGGTGTTGCGTTTTGCATCTTTCAAATGGCGATCATGGTGGGACCCCCTAAGGATTTTCGTTTATGATTTACCTTATTAATTTACTTGTTATTTTCTGTCATCTTGTAGGGTTTTCAAGAGCACAAATTTCATAGATTTTGCTAGATCTAGGGTTTTTGAAAGTTTGTAGAAGGTGCACGAAACGCCTAGCGGTGCTCAAGGGCTTCCAAAAATGCCTAGGTGCATTTCAAAAATACCTATAGGTATTTTATAGAGAGCTAGGACAAATACGTAGGTCGTTTGTAAGTCTGCTAACCAAACCCTAGTTTTTATGTTTACATTTTCTGGTTGTTTTGTCTTTTTTAGACTTTTGATATAAAAAGAACTTCACTAAGTAATCTAGAAAAGAACACTCATATTAGCATGCATTTTAGAATTTAAATCAATCGCTTGCATCCATTCACATCTTTTGTTTTGAAAATTTTGAATTTCTACTATGTGAAAAAAAATAATACTGCATTCTGATTGCATGTAAATCAAAATTGCATAATTAGTTTGCATTGTTAGGGTTAGAAGTGTCTTCTTTTATCTATCTAAGTAGGAACATCATAATTGGGTGCCAAGAATATTCCTTCCATTGGATTATTCTAGGTAGAGGGGTGGACGAGCCCTCCGACTATTTTGACAAGGGGTCTTAAGCAGTGTACTTCACACCCTTTGGAGAAATTGACATTCTCTTATTGGCTTCTGACTTAGATTTATGAGATTAGTTGCTTCTAACATTGTTTGAACACAATAGAAAATCAAAAAATTTAAAATTAACCACACACTATACAATTAAAATTCAATAGTAGTGGTTGGATTTCATCACCAGCCATTGCTTGAGATTTGATGACGGTGGCATTTATCTCCATCCACCAATCTATGCCCTTAGAAATCCTAGGTCACGCTTGAGAAAACTTGCTAGATTTCATATTTTTTACTTTTATTTTATTAATTCAGATTAGCACATTTGAAACACACAAGATTGAAACCTAAGGAAATGAACTCACATTAAAAGGAGATAACCAATGAACAAGGTAAGACACATGTGTTAAACAAACTTAGCATTGGTTGTTTTGTTTTTATTGTGAAAATTTAAATTGGGTGTTTCAGTTTGTTGCATAATTTGTATTTTTATTTATTTGCTTTATGGTCTTAACACAAAAATAAAAACAAGCATTAAATCAAGATAATAAAATGGAACCTTCATCCACCTTCCCCACCACTTCTGTGGTAAATTTTTTGAATGTGACATAGGAAGATTTATCAGTAGGTCCTTCACATTCCCTGCCATCCACAACCTTTCATATGGCTATGCCCTAAAAGGAGTCAACCTCCCCAACCATAGACCACCACATTACCCATATAGACATGGCAAGAGTAGAAGCTCTCATGAAGTCTTCTAGTTATGTCTTAGAGTCCATTCCCAATTCACCTAGATAGAATTCTACTTTACAACAAGAGCCTGTTTATTCCCAGCCTCCATCCACCTTCACCTAGGTGTATACTAACCCTCTTTTTGAGGTATCAGTTGCACCATCCTCCCATATGTCTATTCCCCAAACCTCATGTTGGTAGGGTACATAGGAATAGATATTTGGGAATATATTATTATATTGTATAAGGGTTGGCATGGGCCACACATAACCCAAGGTTGATTGTATTATAATATTATATTATATTATAATATATTATTATATTAGTATTAGGCTCCCCAAAGTAGAATAAGAATATGAATATATAAAGAAGAGATATTTGTCATTGTAATCATCATTGAAGAAGAATCTTATGTGATCGTCGTGCCCACAAAGTGGCCTCTCATCTTGGGAGATCTTGTGGAGTTATTCCTTCCTTAAGGATTATTATTGGTGTTACCCTACTTTAAGGGTATTATCTATCTCTCTCATTTGTGGATTATTATTATGGATAATGTATTATGGATGAATGATTTGATATTTCTGCATATGGTGAATGTTTATGTTAATAATAATAAAGTTATGCAACAAGTGGTATCAGAGCAATGATTTTGGTGAAGTGGAAATTTTTTTGTGAAATTGCAAAATTAGGGCAAATTGTTTTTTGGAAAAAAGTCTCATCTTTTAGGAGCCATATCTCTGCACAATTTTATCTGATTCAGGCGATTCTTGGATCAGATTATGCAAAATTTGAAGAGCTTTAAAATGTGTGGTCATATGAAGGAATCCGAGCAGTATTGAGGGAGATACGACCTTTTGAATTTAGTCATACGAAACAAGGATAGTGATGAATTTCACAGATTTTTTCTAGAAAAACATTTCATCTTTCAGAAGCCATATCTTTGCGATATTTTATCTGATTCAAGCGATTCTTAGATCAATTTGTGCAAAATTTGAAGAAATTTAAAATGAGTGGTCATATGAAGGAATCCAAGCGGTATTGAGGGAGATACGACCTTCTGAAGTCAACCATCTGGAACAAGGAAAATGATGAATTCTCAAATCACCAAATTCTTGGAAGACAAAATTTGTGTAGTTCGGGTAAGCAAATCAGTTGTAATTTATTTTTTTGGGAAGAAAAATTGTAGATGTAGTTGTCTCTATAGAATTTTAACTTCAATTCAATGGAAAGATATTTACTTTTATAGAACCCTAGTTTGCATTGGGGTATGATATATATTTTCATGAAACCCTAGATTTACATTATCTGAAGGTGTGACCTTATGGAGCCAGAAATATTTTCTGAAGAAGATGATATTGATGTTAGGGAATGGTGGAAAATATTTATGTCCCCATATCATAATATTTCTTTTAGGAAATCCTTCCTTGATAAATTTTAAAAGGAACGCTTTGTCTTGGTGGATAAAATTTTGTAAAGAAAGGAATAATGAATGCACTTGGGATGAAATAGAGCATGAATTCTTAAGTAGATGAGACCCATATTATATAGATTACCTAATTGATGTCATCGAATACCTTGAAAAGGAACTACAGGAAACTCAAAATGAGTGAAATGCAATAAAAGGAGAATGGGAAGTTTTCAAGAAACGTAATGAAGATTATGAAAAAGAAATAAAATTACTCAAGAAGAAAGAGGAAAAGGTCAGGGAAGATAAAAAATATGTTAGTATGCAGACAGAGGAAACCATACCTTTGGTAGAAGATAAATTAGAAAATGGACAAAGGAAATTGTTTGAATCTAAAAAGTCTATTTTGCAGGTTCATGGAAGAATTCAAAAGGAACAGGTTATTATTTCCATTGACCCTGGTAGCAGATATAATTTTATTACTATTGCTTTGGCTAAGAAGTTGCAAGTTCAAGCAATAAAAATTAAGGACATACAACTAGAGGGTGAGAATGTTTAGATTTTTTAATATTTGAATATCACCATGGATAAATATGTTTTACATTCAAATTTCTATGTTATTGATATGGATGATGAGGATATTGTTCTTGGTTATCCTTGGTTAGATTCTTTAGGTACTGTTAACATTAATGTGCAAAAGAAGTCTATGAAGTTATGGTACAGGAAAAAGAAGATAACATTGTAGGATATTTCTCAGTTTAAAGAGCAAGGATCCAAGAAATCAAGAAGTGGTTGTAGAAAAACAAATTGAAGAACCTAAAACAGAATCCAACAAGGCAATAGCAGCAATAGAGTCCATGGAAGAATTAGCAGCAATTGATTCCATGGAAACCACAGTAACGGAGTCCAAGGAAGCTTTGATAGAAGAGCACAAGGACACACCAAACAAAGAGAACAGGAAAAAACAATGTGTAGAAGAATTTAAAACAATGGAGCCTAATGTTGGGAAGTCAAAGAAGGTAGAACATCAAGTAAATGTTGCACCATATCGCCATCCACACCACCATGAGCGACAACATTCTTGGAGGTATGGCTCAAGGCAACAATATTATGGTTCCACATGGAATCATAAGGGCACCA
Source organism: Wollemia nobilis (assembly GCA_028583015.1). Taxonomy (NCBI): domain Eukaryota; kingdom Viridiplantae; phylum Streptophyta; class Pinopsida; order Araucariales; family Araucariaceae; genus Wollemia; species Wollemia nobilis. The sequence goes on from JAQPPZ010013396.1 coordinate 18,778, forward strand.
ACTATGGCAGAGTTTGGCAGAGAAAGCATAGTGATCCTAGTTTTCAGAGTAGTTCATCAACATCAAGGAACAAGTGGACCCATTATTCAAGTTATCAAAATACAACAGAAGGATGGAGCCAACAAAGCAAATTTGGATACTCAAGTAACAAAATGGCATACCAGCATCAACGTGTTTCACTTGGATGGATGGATGATCGATATTGGTACCAATTGCTAACATTGCTTAGCAAATCATATTATCATGTTTCTTCATATGTTTTAAGGAAAAAACATTTGTAATGAGGGTGGCATGGTAGGGTACCTACGAATAGATATTTGGGGATATATTATAATATTGTATAAGCATTGGCATGGGCCACACATAACCCAAGGTTGATTGTATTATAATATTATATTATATTATAGTATTATATTATATTAGTAGTAGGCTCCCCAAAGTAGAATAAGAATATGGATATATAAAGAAGAGATATTTGTCATTGTAATCATCATTTAAGAAGAATCTTATGTAATCGTCGTGCCCATGAAGTGGCCTCTCATCTTGGGAGATATTGTGGAGTTATTCCTTCCTTAAATATTATTATTGGTGTTGCCCTACCTTAAGGGTATTATCTATCTCTCTCATTTGTGGATTATTATTGTGGATAATGTATTATGGATGAATGATTTGATATTTCTGCATATGGTGAATGGTTTATGTTAATAATAATAAAGTTATGCAACACATGTGCTCCTAGCACTTCATACACCTCCACATACACCAACCCCTTGTATGAAGCATATGTAAATGTTGCTTCACAAGTATCAACCTCACAAGTTGTCATACCTAGTGTAACTTATCCCTAAGACACATCTTCCATACCATCTACCTCCATACCCCTAGTTTCTAATAGAGATATTAGTGAAGCGTAGGAACACCTAAACAAATTGCTTAAATAGCGTCAAAATGCTCAACAACAAGTACAGGCAAACCCTAAGCCTTTATATAACTCTACTCAAACTGTCCTTGTTAACCAGGGTCCATCATGGGTACCACAGTCTTCTATGATTTCTATCCCTATTCCTCCACCAAGCCATACCACTACCCATCCTATTCCTAATGGCCAGCCTAGCCATAACCCTCATACATCAACATCATTCCATAATTCTCCATATTTTCATCATCAATATCCCATTCATCAATTTCCATCGAATTTACATAGCCATCATTATCAATCGCATCATCACTTAGTCACCCCACAAAATCTTTCCACTCCACCACAAAATCATTAGGTAATTCAGGGCTTCCACATTCCTAAGGAAGACCCTCGAATTAAGGCCATGCAAAAACAGATAGATCAATTGATTCAATTTACTCCTAGTTTTTCAAACCAAAAATTAACTTTACGCCAATTGATCAATCAACCAATTCATCCTTCGATACCATCCCTACCATATTCGATAGATTTCATGGTACCTAAGTTTGACAAATTTAAGGGAACTGAGGATCCCAAAGAACATGTGAGCACTTTTGTACATGCATGCTTTAGAATTCAAAACGACAATGCTCTCATGCTTCAAACGTTTCCTCAAACATTAGGAGGGGATGCCATAGAATGGTATAATAAATTGCTAAGCCATAGTATTTATAATTTTGAGCAATTTATTGATCAATTATTTGAGTGTTTCATCTTAAATATTAAAAAGAAGATCTCATTGTCTTATGTCTATGCTTTGAGACAACATGATGATAAATCTATCTATGATTTCAAAAACTATTGGAGGGTTGCCATCACTAAATTGCCATTCACCCTACCAATTATAGACATCAAAATCCAACACCCACAAAATCACATTTGCCACCCCACCACAAAACATGCATAGTAAAATTATATGCCTATGTTCTGACTTAGGGATATAAGACCCTACACATTATTCTATTTTCTAGATTTTTTAAATCTAGAAAATCATCCTAGGATACCCTGCCTACCCACTAGACATGTGTCCTAGCCACCTCATCCAACACCCTTGCCACATCTCATCCACTCTTGTCCCCCTTATCCCTTCACATGGGGTAAAATCCCACATACCACTCCACTTGCAGCCACATCTTTCCAGTTAAGTGAGCCACACTAAGTGACTCACTATAACTGTCCACTTCATTTGGTAGCCCATAATTGCCACTTGGCAATCCAGGCTTGCCACCTCCCATTTTCCTCCAAAATCCTAAGAGGCCTATAAAGGCACCCTTCCCCCACCAAACAAAGGGAGCTGAAACTTGCTACCGCTAGGTTGCTAGAATAGGACCAGACATCTACACACATCCCAAGGAGAAGATGCATCTCGAATATGGAGGTCCCATTTTGAGCATTCTTCCATTCAACCTAAACCGCTAGTCCACGGTTTCACAATAAAAAATGCAGGCCTACAGTTTCACCACCACGCGTCTGTAGTTTCCCAAGTGTCACCGCGCACCCATGGTTTCACAAAGTCGAGATCACGATGATAGTATGATCAGTAATTTTTGCTTTACAAGGCTTTTTGTTATATACTGTTGTTATTTACATTATATGGTTACTTTCTTAGGATTTAGATTTAGCATTGGTTTTTACATCTCAATTTGTAGGTGCTACTGATCCCCTTTGTTGGTTCCCATGTGTGCAGGTTACAGGTACATTGGAGAAGTTGTTGAATCTGGAGTGGTCCCGAGCTGGATACCAAAGCCCACTCACCTTTTGAATCTATAGTTGAGGACTGAAGAACACCGTACCCTATTGAAGACTTGGAAGACCCCATCCATTGCACTAGAAGAAGATTGTACCATACAGAGACATATACATATTGTAACATTGCTCCCAAGATACTTGGGGCAATTCAAAAATTGTAAAAATTGTATCAAAAGAGATCAATATAAAAGCGATTTTTGTCAATACTTCTATCTCTATGTGTTTTTATTTAAGTGTTCAGTTCTTTGGCTACAAAAATGGTGATCATGATGGGACCCCCTAAGGGTTCCATTTTGTTTTGCCTTGTTTTTATTTAATTTACTGATCTATGTTTTCTGCATCTACAGGTTTCAGGAGCTCAAAGTGCACGTGAAATCAATCTCGGGTCGGTATATCTAAGAAATGTTATATCAACCTTGATACTGTGAAACCATGCACCCACGGTTTCAGTTTTGGGAAACCACATATCCACGGTGAAGGAATTGAAGAAATGCGTAGATGTGATTTCAAATATGGGAAAAACACCTCCATGATGGAAGAAATTGAAGAAACGTGATTGACGATCGAGGAGCGACAAAACCGTGCACCCACGGTTGGAAATTCTAAGAAACGCTTACCTGCGGTTGCTGCATTGTGGAACCACGGACTTGCGATTAACAGTTGGAGGGAGCAATGAAAGGATAAGAGGTATGTACCCCTTTGTCCCCTTTTCTACTTATTGTTTTTATGGTTCTAGTCTGCATATAGGGAAAATTAGGAGTCTTAGTATTGTGTGTTATTGTATGCATTTAGGTCTTAGGATAGAAATTTACTAAGATTTTGCATTCATCCACACAATTAAAATAATTAAGAGGATTTACATCTGCATATAAGAAAATATCATACTGCATTGCCTAGTTAGCAATAATCTGGGCATTTTGGTCAAGGATCAGGTCAGATTGGATTTTTTATTTTGTACAGTCAAACCTATGGACCTGTGGTTGGGATCTTCGAAATATGGACTTGCGGTTGGAAAATCATAGACCTGTAGTTTACCAGAACCAACCGCACACCCGTAGTTGACATCTAACGATATAATCGACTGGAATCTTACTTGGAATTAGTTGTTGACCCCTGATATATGTTGTCTGCTATTCTGTTTCTTGTTTTCTACATCTAAGTATAAAAACAAAATTATATTTTAGTTGCATCCCACAATAAATTAAACAAACCTCACACACTCACTTGAAAATTGGCAAGCAGTTGGATTTCATCGTCGTTGGGTTTGTATTTCATCACCGAACCACCAACATTATTACCCTATTTTTGGCCAATTTCGACTCTAATAACTGTCCGTAGCTTGGAAAATTTGCATGTATTTCTCTTTGTAGGGTATAACGTTGACCAAGTGAGGCTGGGTGAGGACTGGTAGGACCTATTCTCCTTGATCGGGTATGGGTTTCATCTCCATACTTTGGTGGATTTACGTGACCAAACTTCATCACTGGGTTGTCGAGTTGTGAGTATACAGGTGAAATCCTAGATTCATTTAGGGCAAAACATTTTGCACATGCCTTTTTATTTTTCAAAATTTCAAAACTCAAAGAAAAAAAAACTTTCAAAACCAACGAAAAAAACAAATAAAATCAAAATCAAAACTGGTGCAAACTTAGGATCAAAACCTTACTTGTTTATTTGCTTTGGGTGTTGTATTACATTGTACTTTCATTTCATCTATATAGACTTACATTTGCATTTTACACATCATTGCATATTAGCATATGGTAACGACCCGTGGTCAGGCCAGAAAGTTAGCATTACTTTAGAGTCAGTTGTCTTCCCCCATGACGTCTCAATCTAGTGAGGTTCCTCGTGTTTCGGTGGTAGGGCAAATCAATATGCCTCCTCCTATATCCCAAGACCTAAATGTAGGAACCTCTAGCAGTGCCCCCATTTTAGACATTGATGTTATACATAGGGCTACACATACCACTATTCATGAGACTCCTAAGAGTGAGCCACCCACATCGATAGATGGTCGTGTCATACTTATGGATATGGATGCCATTTAGGATGTATCTGAATGTGGTTGGAATGGTTTTTCCATTGTTAGCACCTCTTACCATCCCATCTTGCACCATACCATCATTGCATTAAGAATCCACCTTCACACACCCGCAACAGTCTGGATAAGTCTTTATAAATCCACTTTTTGAGTTAATTTTTGTGACCTTGGCTAGCCACCCATCATCTTCTAGCCAACCACCCCACACATTACCTCAGCAGACCATCACATGCACTAATCCCCTATACAAAGCAACGACTCAAGTTGCTTCGTAGATCCCCACATCCATTCCACCTACCACTCCATGGGCTCCATACATTAAATCACCCCTCATTCGATGGCAATGCCTTTTGATAGCTACCCTTTACTCACATCCACTACCATGGTCGTCTCACAACCAACCCAACCAACCACCTCATATGTGGTTGGCCCACATCATCTGCACTTGCCATGCAACAGGATTTCTTGCAACTGTAATAAATAATTTTGGATAACGCTAATCACAACATTAACCCTGACCCTAATCAACATGTGTAGAGGATTGAGTATAACCTACCACCTACCTCTCACCAAACCCATACATTTATCTAGGATTTGTCTTGGGTATTGCGTTCCCCAACCACTACCATAGCAACTCATCCACCACATCACATGTATGCTAACTCGTCAGGTCAGCATACTATTATGCCCCCATCACCGTATCCATATCATAATCTTCATCAGCCATCATATCACCATACATTCCAGCCTAGCATCTCTCATCATCCACAATCCATATATAATGCACCCCGATACCCATAGTATCAAGAAAACCAAGGATTTAACCCTATGGATGACCCTATGTACTAGTTCCTATAAAACTAGATTGATAGCCTTGTCATGCATATCTTAGGTTTGCAATATAAAAATCCAATATTAAGGTAGCTACTCAATCACCTGATTCATGCTTCGATGCCTGCATCACCCTATCCGATGGATTTCTAGATACCAAATCTTGAATTTAAGGGGGAAGAGGACCCTCGAGAGAAGGAAACAAGGTTTGTAAATGTGTGCTTTAGGATCAGCAGCAATGATGCACTCATGCTACACATATTTCCTTAGAAACTTGGGGAGGAAGCCCAAGATTGATACAACCACTTATTGCATCATAGTTTTTACATCTTTGAGCAGCTTGCAGACCAATTCTTGGAGTGATTCACCCTGAATGTTCGAAAGAATACCATATTGACCGATATGATTAGTCTAAAGCAATATGATGATGAATCGATCCATGATTTTGGCAACCGTTGGAGGGCGATTATGATCAAGTTGCCATTCACCCTCCCCATGTCAGAAATAACAAGAATGTTCACGAAGAGTTGTGCCAAGCCCATATCTTTGTTACTACAATTACAGTAGTATAGGATATTCAAGGAGGCACTCGCCCAAGCCAAAGTGATAGAAGAGATAAAAATCCAAGAGGGTGAGATCAATCCTAAGAAAAAGGAATGGTAGAACAAGAACCAAAATGGGAATAACCATGACCAATCCAAGGCCGCTCAAGTTAATCAGATAGTCTTGGGCCAGTCGTCACAGTCAAATCAACATGCCCAAGTTCATATCCAACAACCCCAACAACAATAGCAACAATCACAATAATTGAATTATCAAGCGGTTCCACCCCCACAACAGGTGCAAAACCAAACACAACCTACAGAAAGGCAATAACGTCACTTTAGGCCTAGGTGCAACTACACACTACTACAAGAGCCCTTTTAATTTACGTTTTATAAGTTGTATGCGACACAACTTTTTACATTACTAGAGATAAAACCTGAGGACCCTAGCAAGCCAAAAACAAAAAGCTATAGAGAGCACTTATACTGCATCTATCATCGATAAAGAGGACATGACATCGAAGCTTATCATGGGTTTAAAGGTATTGTGCAAGACTTATTGGAAGCGAGAAAAATCAAAGTTGACAATCCACTAGCCCAATCCAATCAGAATCTTAGTATATATCATACACCTTTGTCTCACCATGATGCAAATCAACAAACTATGGGAGCATCAACTTCTCCAGTTCCTCCCAACCAAGATAATTACATGTCTCAACTACACCAAGGTTTTGTAGGGGCTATCAGTGTGGCCACCCATGGGAAAAGACAAGAAAATCGTACAACCCAAGCTCTCGCAATACAACCAAGTGTCCCCATATAACTAGGGCCATCAATTCCACCTCCACCATTTCATAATCCAAGCACTCCATGTCACCCTACTATCACCCTAGGCAACTGGTTAACCCAAAGTTTGAAAATGGCATTGGCAAAACTATCAATCTATGAGTTAATACAACAATCACCCCCACATCAAGAAACATTGATGGAAATCCTAAAATCCATCCAAGTACAATCAAAAGATCCCAATGCTTTCAACTCCTTTTTGGGAAGTGTACAAAAGTATATGGAACCCTCGATAGCATTTTATGACTTTGAGGAGAAGAAAGTTTCATTAGATTTACCGGATCCTCCATTGCACATAGTAGCTCATATTGATAGGAAGCCATTCAAGAGAGTCCTTATTGATACCGGCTCCTCCATCAACCTCATTACCACTTTCGTCATCAAAAAACTCAACATACCACCATCCCACATTACATCATCCACATTTACCTTAATATTCTTTAATGATGCATTATGCTCAATTATGGGGAACACAATTCTTCTTGTCACCATGGGCGTGAAAACTATACATGTCCTCTTCCACATGTTAGAAGGGGCAATGCAATACAACATACTTCTTAGACACCCTTGGATTAGGGAGATGAATTTTGTGCCCTCAACATTGCACCAATGCCTAAAGTATGTATATGAGGGCAAAGTACATTGCATCCCATCAAACACAGTCTTTTAAATACTGCAACTTGATATCAAATCCTTATGAGTCACTACTTCCATCAACCCACCTATCCATCCAGCCACTCATCATCTGAATCTCCCCCACTAACACCACCTCATCAAAAGCCCTCATCCTAGAGGAGTTACTGATAGTTGACCCTACTTTTGCATCTAAAAGCGTTAATGTTATAATCACAATGACACTGAGAGGGGGGGTGAATCAGTGTGTTCTTTAAAAACTTAAAAGCAATTTAGACTTTTAAATAAACTACAGCAGATTAAAATAGAAATAATAAAAGTACTAAGAGCATCACACATAACACGACATTTTAACGAGGTTCACCGATGTGGCTACTCCTCAAAAATCTGCTTGGACTACCATCCAAATCTAGTCAAATGCAAAGCTACAACTTTACATAATCATTCACCAAGCACCAAGCGGTAAGAGGCACCAACCTCTAAATTTTATCTGCTACAACAGAATGGAGCACCAACTCCAATTTTTCCAGCTCCAACTGGAAAGAGGCACCAACCCCTTTTACCAAGCTACAACTTGGAGATAGTAATAAAAATTGCAGAATTAAACTGTCACCTCAATTTGCATGATCTGCTGTTTTTCTTGCGTTCTACTGCTTGTCGGCATTCGGCTGCTGCTATGAAAAATGATTCGCACTTTTTCAACCACTCCTCTATATCTCTCCGCGTTCTCTACTGCAACTTCATAGAAATATTACTTCTACAACCAGCACACTGTCATTTCACACTCGAAACACGACTTCTACATACCGCGTTCTTATCTTCTCTTTGCACCACTCACTCTGCTACACCTTCCATGAAATCTCACTTCTACCATCTGCGTATTTTTGCCTCGGACTTTAAACACGCCGTCTGCATATCGCTCTCTTTGTTCTCGATCAGTCGATACGCACTCACTCACTATCTCATCGTTGCGATCTCTTTTCTTTAACTCCAAAGAACTATCACCGACTTACACTCTGCTGCACACGAACTTCATTCGCATATATCGCATCACGCCCACTCATCAACCTTGCAACAGTCCCGCATTTTCATAGAAGAGAATATCCCATCAAAACATTCTCAAACACATCGGCTGCAACCCTAATTAGGTCAACATGAAACCCTAGAATTTTTCGGTTGCTTAACCTTGCTTTGTCAGCAGGAAACCCTAATTGATCCGTTGCAAAACCCTAGCAACGTCGGCTTTGAAAACAAGCCGGTGAACGGCTTTAATTTAATTTTAAAATATTAATTTAAATTTTAAATAAATAAATAAAATTTAAACTAGATATTTAAAATTAAATATCTTCATCATCGGAGCACCTTTTTCAACAAAACGAAGAGCTAACTTGGGTTTTAAGAAAAACCCATTTCAAAGCTGCTGACCATGGATTTAAACAAAACCTATAATTTAGTCTGCCTTGGTTTTCAAAAAAACCCTTACGCTCTTTGACATCAATGACAACATCAACACTTGAGCAAGGGCAATGTACCCAAGGTACCCAAAATTGCCAACAATCTCCCCCTTTGTCATTGATGGCAACCCTTTACTAAAAACACATCTTCAAGAGCCAAAACTGAAATCAATTTCTTTGAAGTTTTGCTCCCCCTGACTTGAAGCTTTCCTCTTCACTTGAAGCTCCCCCCTTACTCATATCTCTCCCCCTTTGTCATCAATGGCAAAGGGCCACCTTTGGGGCTCGAAACTAAGAATGAGCCTCTTAGCTTAGTCCCTCCCCCACCTCTTGATGAGGTGATTAATTCTGGGGTGGGAGTAAAACTCCCATTAGGCATTGATCAACATCAATGTCTATAACTTCCTTGCCGGGTCTTATCTTGAACTCTTTGACCATATTCTTGTTCCTATCATTGTTCTGATCCTTGGACCTGATCATGCCACTTTTCCTGTTCCTATATCCTGGAATTTCAACTCTGCAATGTCTGACAGTGTGACTTTTATTGTTGCACTTATAACAAGTAATAGTGTTGTTTCTTTTAGGCATACTTGTTCTTTGAATCCACATGTTCTGACTAAGCCAGTTCTGACTAAACCTGTTTTGACCAAGCTTGTTAGTGTGATGTTCTTTTGTTTTAAATGAAACTCTGGTCTTTTTACCCTTCTGACATGAAGCACACATACTATTTGCAGGTTTTTTAATGATTGGAATATCTCTCACTGCTTGTTTAGCGCTAATTCTTACCAGATTATCAAAACTTATGTGTCCAAGCCTCTTATGCCACAACCAGTTCTCTTCTTCTTGTCCCATGAAGCACATACCTTCTGAAAACTCTGAGAGTGTGTACAGATTGCCAGACGTCCTTGAGCCGATTGCTATTAATTTCCTGCTGTTTATTTTTTTGACTTCACAACCATGCTTCTTGAAAACTACTTCATGTCCTTTGTCACAGATTTGACTCACACTCAATAGATTATGTTTCAAACCATCCACATATAAAACTTCCTCTGACTTTATCTTTCCTTCACTAATTTTGACCGTTCCTTTACCTATTATTTTGGCTCCGTCATTGTTGCCGAATTTTATAGAACCACCCTCATACTTTTGTAGATTTTTGAATTTCTGTTTGTCACCTGTCATATGACTTGAGCAACCACTATCAAGAATCCAAGGAACATGTTTATTCTGAGCTCTAAAAGCTATCTGCACTATTAAAGAATCTTGTTATTTCCTGAGCTATTCTTTTTGTTTCCATTCTATTTTAACTGTGGTATTGGGTTCTAGCTGTGACTTCCCCTTTTTAGAATTTTGCACATATCCTTCAGTATAAATTCTATTTTGTTTTGCTCTATACGGTTGAAATTTGCTTTCATGAGGTTGATATGAAACAGACATACTACAACAATTTCTGGCAATATGACCAAAGTTGTGACACTTAAAACACTCTACTACATAACTCATTAAAGGAGCAAACACATTTCTACTAGTGAAACTTCTTGGACCTACGTTGTATTTGCAGTCAACAATTTTATGCCCATAAACATTACACTTGAAACAAAAACCATAGAAATAATGATTAAACCTGAAAGATGGTCTTGGCCAGGTTGTTGCTGGAGCCTTGGATCTTCTATTCTTTTGATGTGTGACCTTAGTAAAGCCATCATTGTCAGCTGCTATTTCAGGTCTGGCATTATATCTTTCTTTTGCCTGATTCTTTTCTTTGTTCTTTTCACTTTCAACATTGCTTGCTTTTGGTCCAGTTGATGATTCTCCTTCAGAAAAGCCGAGACCAAATTTGATACCTGTGGATCTTTGATCGCTCAGAATTTTGTCCAATTTCATCGAGCTTTCTTCACGTTTTACATGACAGTTGATTTTTCGATCCAGCTCTTGTATCTGTATTCGAAGACTCACATTTTCTTCTTTCAATTTGCTGCAATGGTCTATCTTCATGGATACCTGTATTTCCAGATCTTCAGACATTTTCTTGTATTCTTCAGTCTGTATTTTTAAAGCTGGCAATAATGTTGTTTGCATCCTTAAGTTTCATTGACAATTTTTCATTCTTCTTTTTCTCCGATTCCCATTCCGTAAGGGCAGACACTAGCTCACCCTCTAAATCAACTTCGACCTCAACTTCTTCAACTTCAGAGTTCATTCCTTCTACCATTTCTGGTTCAATTTTCTCAACCATAGGAACTGAAACTGGCTGGGATGCCTTTTTGGATGAGGATCTATTCTTCTTAGCTATTGTGTACTAATCTAAGATCAACCCTGATTGATTTAGCCAAAATTGGGAACCTTGCTCTGATACCAATTGTTATAATCACAATGACACTGAGAGGGGGGGTGAATCAGTGTGTTCTTTAAAAACTTAAAAGCAATTTAGACTTTTAAATAAACTGCAGTAGATTAAAATAGAAATAATAAAAGTACTAAGAGCATCACACATAACACGGCATTTTGACGAGGTTCATCGATGTGGCTACTCCTCAAAAAGCTGCTTGGACTACCATCCAAATCCAGTCAAATGCAAAGCTACAACTTTACATAATCATTCACCGACACCAAGCTGGTAAGAGGCACCAACCTCTAAATTTTATCTGCTACAATAGAATGGAGCACCAACTCCAATTTTTCCAGCTCCAACTGGAAAGAGGCACCAACCCCTTTTACCAAGCTACAACTTGGAGATAGTAATAAAAATTGTAGAATTAAACTGTCACCTCAATTTGCATGATCTGCTGTTTTTCTTGCGTTCTGCTGCTTGTCGGCATTCGGCTGCTGCTATGAAAAATGATTCGCACTTTTTCAACCACTCCTCTATATCTCTCCGCGTTCTCTACTGCAACTTCACAGAAATATTACTTTTACAGCCAACACACTGTCATTTCACACTCGGAACACGACTTCTACATACCGCATTCTTATCTTCTCTTTGCACCACTCACTCTGCTGCACCTTCCATGAAATCTCACTTCTACCATCTGCGTATTTTTGCCTCGAACTTTAAACACGCCGTCTGCATATCGCTCTCTTTGTTCTCGATCAGTTGATACGCACTCACTCACTATCTCATCGCTGCGATCTCTTTTCTTTAACTCCAAAGAACTATCACCGACTTACACTCTGCTGCACACGAACTTCATTCGCATATATCGCATCACGCCCACTCATCAACCTTGCAACAGTCCCACATTTTTATAGAAGAGAATATCCCATCAAAACATTCTCAAACACGTCGGCTGCAACCCTAATTAGGTCAACATGAAACCCTAGAATTTTTTGGTTGCTTAACCTTGCTTTGTTAGCAGGAAACCCTAATTGATCCGTTGCAAAACCCTAGCAACGTCGGCTTTGAAAACAAGCCGGTGAACGACTTTAATTTAATTTTAAAATATTAATTTAAATTTTAAATAAATAAATAAAATTTAAACTAGATATTTAAAATTAAATATCTTCATCATTGGAGCACCTTTTTCAACAAAACGAAGAGCTAACTTGGGTTTTAAGAAAAACCCATTTCAAAACTGCTGACCATTGATTTAAACAAAACCTTTAATTTAGTCTGCCTTGGTTTTCACAAAAACCCTTCCACTCTTTGACATCAATGACAACATCAACACTTGAGCAAGGGCAATGTACCCAAGGTACCCAAAATTGCCAACAGTTAACTCCAGTCAGCCCTCAAACACCACATTCCATTTGAAAGATGCAAAACACAACATAGAGACAATGCTTTGAACAAAATAAAATGCAAGGTAACATAAGATTGCACAATAGAATAAATTCTTTATTGAATGGGGGAGCCTAGAAAATCCATTGTTTACAAGCTTGGATCCTTGAATCCTTTTTGATACAATATTACAACAAATTTAGGGTTCTTCGAAACCCTAATAAGCAAGGTCGTGGTGTCTTCAAGTGCATCTTGATCCCAACAAGTTTGAGTGGGCTTTTCAGTATCCAAGGCTGGGCCACTCCAGATTCTAATATAGCACCTTCAGATCTACCCACAATGACACACAAAATAGTTAGTAGTATATGTTAGGGCTCCACGGTGTGAGGCCTTCTACATGTAATAATAAAACCCTAACTAGATACTAGAAGTATAGTGAACAAAAATAAAAAGCACATTCATAAAAATAACAAATAATAGATTTGTTTTACTTATGTACTGTGTTTTGATGTGAGAAACTTGATGTAGAGGACTGGTGCGGTGATGCCCTAGCATCATTCAAAGGCTAGGGGGTATTCAAGAAGGATTTTACAAAAGTAGATCCAATGAGGGATGAAGGATAGTGATGATGATGGGGGGTTATGGTGAGAGAGAATGATGGCAGAAGTGGTGCGAGGTGACCTAGGGTACTTAAGGGTTTTAAGCACTCAAGGAACTCACAAACTTAGGGCAATCAGGAACTCAAAAGAATCAGGGAATTTGAAAACTCAAGCACTCTGGGAACTCAGAGAACTCTAAAACTTAGAATCAACCAATTGGAAGGGATAATTTTGGCAATCTAATATTGTTCTAACTTGGATATACAAAATAAAATGTCTTTAACCCTAAGATGCAACACTAGATTATGCAAGTTTTAGCTCAAATGCACACAAAATGCAGTAGTTTACACCTAGAAAAAAAAACCCTAATCCAAATATGTGAATGAATGCAGATATAAAAATGTAAACTAATATGCATTCATTTCCAGATTTCTTAATGATGATTCATTTTATTGTGTAGTATCTAAAAAATACATAAGATAACCTAAAATACGTAAAATAAAAAACTAGGGTTTTAAATAGTCGACTTATTGGAAAGCCTGCGTTTTTGCTCATAACTCTCCGTAAATGCCTTTGGGCACTTCTAAACGCTACTGAGATGCCCGTGGGTTCTTCTGGATGACTTTGAATACCTCTAGGTATTTTTGGATTACCTTTGGACGTTGTTGGGTGCTTTGTGCACCTTCTACAAACTTCTAAAGATTTCAGAAACCCTAGATATGGAAAAATATGCGAGATTCATGCTTTTGAAAAACCTACGAGATAACAAAAAATAATAAGTGAATTAGTAAAATAGATCATAAATAGAAACCCTTAGGGCATCCCACCGTGATCGCCATTTGAAGATGCAAAATGCAACACACAGACAATGCTTTAAACAAAATAAAATGCAATGTCACACAATATTGTACAATAGAATAAATTCTTTATTTACGGGGGGAGCCTAAAAACTCCATTATTTACAAGCTTGGATCCTTGTATCCTTTTGATACAATATTACAACAAATTTAGGGTTCTCCAAAACCCTAATAAGTAAGGTCGTGGTGTCTTCAAGCGTGTCTTGATCCCAACAAGGTTGAGTGGGATTTTCAGTATCCAAGGCTGGGCCACTCCAAATTCTGATATAGCACCTTCAGATCTGCACACAATGACACAAAAAATAGTTAGTAGTATATGCGAGGGCTCCATAGTGTGAGGCCCTCTATATGCAATAATAAAACCCTAACTAGATATTGTAAGTATAGTGAACAGAAATAGAAAGCACATTCATAAAAATAACAAATAATAGATTTGTTTTACTTACATACTATGTTCTGATGTGAGAAAATTGATGTAGAGGACTGGTGTGATGATGCCCTAGCATCACCTGGAGGCTAGGGGGTCTTCAATAATGATAGCATAAAACATTCGCGGGTGCCTGGCTGCTACAGGAAACACTTGTGGGCACTTGGGGCTGATGGGAAGGATTCTACAGAAGCAGATCCGATAAGGGATGAAGGATAGCAACAATGATGAGGGGTTACGGTAAGCGAGAATGATGGTAGAAGTGGTGCGAGGTGACCTAGGGCCATTAAGGGTTTTAAGCACTTAAGGAACTCACAAACTTAGGGTAATCTGGAACTCAAAAGAATCAAGGAATTTGAAAACTCAAGCACTCAGGGAACTCAAAGAACTCTAAAACTTAGGAAACTCAGGAACTTAAAATCAGCGGTTGAGCCATCAAAATGACTCATATTTATAATATAACCTAAGGCATGCTAGGGTTTAAATGACACTAATCGTGTTGTTGAGATTAAAGCATATCCAAGGGTAGATAATAAATCTAGGGTGTGGCACAAATTGATGTAAATGGGTCGTTGGGATTAAATGAAATTGGATGGTTGGGATTAATTCACTTAAATAAATACATCTTTATTAAATATATGTTAAAATATTATATAAAATATTATATTTAAATATATAAATATAATAAATATATACAAATAAATGTGAATAATGATCATAAATGGCGGGAAAATGGGAATAGTGGTCAAATTGGCTAGGATTTGGTGTCTACAAATGCCCTTTTTTGTACTATGTTGCATGAAACACAATGCAGTGTAAAAACATGAGACACCTGTTTTGGTCAGGTGTAGAAGTAGTTTCTCTTGGGATGTGGAGAACGAGCTTGAAGATAAAAGAATAAAATAATTTGGAGTTTTGCGTAGCTTACCCCCTCAATTGGCGAATGAGGTTACGGATGAATCTCACGAGCCAATTGAAAAATTGTGCAAATGAATGATGGATGATGTGATACCATTTTTGCCCCAATAGTGGGAAGGGGGTTGGTGAGAAATGTGATATGATGTATCTATTTTTTCCCCAATATATGAAGGATTTTGTGCAAATGTGAGGTGATGAGGACGATATGAATGATGTAAAATTTGATACCATTTTTGCCCCAACGGTGGGAAGGGGAGTTTTGAAATTTGGCGATATGATTGTGTCTATTTTTGTCCCAACAGATGAAGGGATTTTTTCCAAGTGTAGATGCCATGATCATTTGAGATGTATCCCATTGTGGGAAAGTCATAACCAATAATGGTTATCCCAAATTTGGGGTGATTCAATGTTGTTGAAACACTTTACCTTTTCAACGTCATTGATATGCAAAAATGATGATGCAAAGGAAAAAGAATCAACCTTGGATGGCTTGCTAGTGATTGTGGAAAAATATTCACCTAATTCCAAAATGGAACCAATCATCCTAGCTAGTGCCTATCTCTAAGGTGTTAAGGAGATTTTGAATGATGAAATTTGAGTTTTGTCCATGTTTTAAGCCCCACGAACTAGGCCATCAATGACAACGGTTGTGCAAATTGTTCTTGGCAATGTTTCTCTCTAAATATGAGGAAATACCAAATATAATTGTGATTTCGAGCAAGGAGATAAGTGATGATGATCATTGTCAAGTGTCCTTATGGGAAGATATTCATCTTATCAAATTGCATGGATGCTTATCGCTGCAATCGTCGAGTGTGTAGAATAACCCACTAGATACAAGATTCACTTACATGTTATGTGAACTTGGCAAATATGTAAATGATGATGTGAAATGAGGTGAAGATGATGTGTGAGTGATGATATGAATTATGATGGTCACTTTGTGAAGATTTGGGTCGTTTTAGACGCTTTTGGAATTTGTTTGGTAAATTTTGGTGAATGTGGTCGTAAATGAGATTTATGCATCCAAATAAGTTATAATCTTCACAAAACCTGATAAAATGATGGAATGCATTGGTGAGTGAAATTTGGAGTGATTTGGTTGGGGGAAACTACTATTTTGTGATGATTTAGATTTTGTCAATTTTGATGCGATAAGCCCGTGGGCGCTTGCGACCCATAGAAACACTCGTAAGCGCTTCAACACGCCAGGAAACGCCCATGGGTGCTTCAAAGCGCTTGAAGCAACTATAAATAGCTTACTGGGTGATATTAAAGCTCATTTGTGTGTCTGCAGAGTTTTATAAGCTACGTCTAAGGAGTGAAGAGTGAGTGAGGGGTGAGGTGAGGCATTTGGAGTGTAGAAGCTATGGTAGCGGAGGGAGCTAGTGTGGGGGTCAGGGTTGCGGTTGGGGTGCGAGCAACTAAGGTAACCTGTTGTTTATTATGTATTGTATAAATTTTTTATTGTTTTTTTAATTATTAACAAATATTTTGTGTTGTGCTACAACTTAGAGTTTGAGGCTTGGCACTAGTTTTCACCTTATATCCCCGAGATGAGGAAGGCGATTACGAGGGATGAGTGAGAGCTACTTAGGGAGGTGGGGCTAGCGGAGGTAGCCTGGTTGGACATTGTGAGGGCGAATGAGGGGTACCTCTATGCCTTGGTAGAGAGGTGGGATGCAAACATGAGGATGTTTCAGCTCCCCACATGCGAGGTGACTGTTACCTTGGAGGATGTATATCGCATCCTCAAGGTACCAGTGGAAGGGGTCCGGGTTGAGGTTGGTCTCAACCGAAAGATGGAGATGAGGTAGATGTTTGGTGATGCATGGGAGGGGGTGAAGGTGGATAGTGGAGGCATACCCTATTTTTCCATGTACATGGATAAGGAGTTGGACCCATTATGGGCATTGGTGATGTTCATGTTGGCCAATATTGTGGTCCTGAATAGTACCGGGTGCAGGTTCCCTTGGAACCTGATAGGGGTGGTGAGCGATATGTTCACGATGAGGTAGGTGTATGCATGGGCTCCTACCTTACTGGCGCAAGTGTACCGGGAGCTATATGATGTGACGAGGTGGGGTCAGAAGGGATTGGGGTGCAACTTATTACTGTAATGTTGGTGATGGGAGTACTTCAAAGTTACTCGATCAGAGGGCTTTCCTGCAAGGAATTTTTGTAGGGAGCAGACCTACATTAGGTGATGGGCATTGGTGGAGAAGGTGCAGTTGATTCATCCAGTGAGGACGAGTCAGTGGTATAGGGATCTATGGGCTAGATTGACATCTACCCAAATGGTGTGGAGGCCATGGCTAGGTGGCTAGTGGACTGGGGATGGAGAGCATCTATGATGGGTGTGGCAGGATCGATAGGTGGTTGGGCGACATAGGAGTGAGGTGGAGTACTTCTAATTTTCATGAGTGCTCCATTAGTTCAGGCTAAGGTAGGATGTCCCTAATGATCCGATGTGTTACAGGAGGCATTGGGAGGAGACCAGGCTACCTTGCACGGAGTCATGGAGGGTAGTTTTGGAGGATGACTAGGGGATGGATATTTTGGATGTGGAGGACATGGGAACAAACACAGAGTATGATGCATGGTTTGCGATGCAATCACCATGGGTACCACCTCGATGAGAGGTTTATGGGGGTGGCGGTCTTGAGGCCAGGGGTGAGGATACCCAGGAGACCCATAATGAGGGTGCCCTAGAGACTAAGGGTGAGGGGACCCAAGAGACCCAGAATGAGGGTGCCCTAGATACTGAGGGTGAAGGGACCCAGGATGCCCGTAAGAGATAGTGGTACCTTTGATATGACAATTAGAAGTGGAGGACTAAGGGTGTATCACAGCAGGCTCCCAAGGTTGGGGGAGATGATGGATATAGGGAGGAGATGGAGGAGGTTCCAGATGTACCCCTAGGCCAGAGCAAGGAGGAGTGAGCATAGCTAGAGTAGCAGGTGGTAGAATAGGATGCGAGGATTACGATACTCCAGGCAGAGCTAGCAAAGAGGGAGCATCGACATGAGGTCGACATACAACACCTTCGATCTCAGCATAGATATATCAAGGCATTGGAGGATAGGTTGATGGAGCATCATATTCCACTTCCTAATCCTCCAACCTCATTTGTATCCTAGGGTACGAGGCGTAGCGAGTCTAGGCATAGCTCTAGGTCTAGGGCTCCTACTAAATCTGAGACTCCTGCTAGGTCACAAGGGTCCTCTTGGAGGATGTAGCTAGTACTTAGATGCACTTTTTGTATATGATACTTGGTGCTCCATTGTATGTAGCCTTTTGGCATTCATTGATATATATATATACATGGCTTTTACTTTTTGTGTTATATTTGTGTGTGAATGTTTTTGTGGTATGCATGTTTATGTTTATGATTGACACGTATGATATGTTAAGGATGATTAATGTAAGATAAAATATATGGATGATTAATGCAATATGGCATGTGTGGATATGCTAATGATCATTTGTAGCTTGGTCATTCTATTGGCATTATTGTTTAATCAGGGGCACCTGACTTGGTGGTGAATGGGATGAATGACAAATGAACTAACATGGATGTTGACATGGAAGAAGATATGGATGTTGATATGGAAGAAGACATGGATGTTGATATGGAAGAAGATATGGATGTTGATATGGAAGACTCCCTACTTTGCAAAGACTCAAACATCCTAGTGGCATCAAACAAATCCACTAAAACTGCCTAATC
This sequence comes from Wollemia nobilis, assembly GCA_028583015.1. Lineage (NCBI taxonomy): Eukaryota > Viridiplantae > Streptophyta > Pinopsida > Araucariales > Araucariaceae > Wollemia > Wollemia nobilis. The sequence goes on from JAQPPZ010013396.1 coordinate 38,087, forward strand.
CTTTTAGGACCAAATGTGTGTGCAGTGAATTCATTTACCAAATCAAGAGTAAGGTAATGACCCTAGACAATAAAGAACCAGTGTGTGTGCAAGTGAGTTCATTAACTCATCTTGAGTAAATTGGGTAAACCTGTTATGGATGAAACCAAGAAGCTAGCTTGTTCGTATGAGCGGTCAGAGATCTCTTTTAAAAGAGACATGTCGCCACGCATGAGCATACTCCACTACCAGTCAAGCATCTATAGCTCTGGTGGAGGCTAACTCCATAGTCCATGACTTTTGTTTTTGATCTCTTAAGTTTTGGGGATGACTACCTAACCATCTGACTGGAAATGTAGTACGATCCTTACAACCCAATTGATCAGTGGTGTGTGATGTAAAAGATTTAGAGTTTTTGTTAGGGATTTGTCCCTACTCTTTCTTTTATTTTTGGAATTGTGGTAGTGGTGAAAACCACTATTTTTATGGACTATGTTGCATTATGGGACTAGAAAGGATGACCCTTTTCACTTCAAGGTTTATACCAAGTATGGTGTTATCCCTTTTTGACACAAGATGTTTTTAAGATGTGAAAATTGTGCTTGGTTCAAGAATGTTTTGGAGTCAATTCCCAAAACTCAAAATTTTCTTAGTGTGTATGTGCAATGGTCCTAAAAGAACTCAACATGTATTTTGGAGGTTTATTAAAATACTAGGAGTGGTTGAGTGACTGAAAACACCTAGGAGTTTGTGAATGTGGCTTGTGTTGATGGCAATTTGACTTTGTGGAATTGTGTGGATGACTTTGTGAAGGTGCCCCTGATTAAGGCAACATGACTTTTGTTGGACCAATTAAGACCTTGAACTTAATAAATGATCCCTATATGAAATGTGGAATGTGGAATGTGAATGCAATGTATGAAATGCAATTTATGAATGTGTAGAATGCATTGTTTTTGAAATGTGAATGCAGGTGAAATGCAATGTTATGAATGAAATGTATGCAAATGTTTTTGTGTATTAGCCATGTATATATATAACAATCAAATTATGCATAGAATGCTCTCAAGTGTATAAAATTAAGTGGTTCGGATTCTTCCTCTCCCTCTAGACTAGCAAGCCTATAAGTACCATTACCCACTCTTTGTGTAACTATGTATGGACCTAACCAATTAGCCATGAATTTATCTTGAAGATGCGGCAATGCATTGGTATTTTGTTGATTCTCTTTAAGGATAATATCTCCCACTTGGAATTCACATAGATGAACTTTGGCATTGTAAGCACGTTTGAGGTGGTCTTGGTAAACTCGTAAATGCTCTAAAGCATTAACTCACCTCTCATCAAGAAGTGTGAGTTGGTCAAGACGTGCTTGTCTAGCAGTGTCATCATCTATGAATTCTTGCAAAGAAATTTGCAAGGAGGGGATCTCAAGCTCAAGAGGCATGATTACTTCAGCTCCATAGACCAATGAAAATGGTGTTGCCCCTGTAGGCATGTGGATGCTTGTTTGATAAGCCCATAATGCCAAGGGAATTTGTGTATGCCAATCTCTATGATTTTATTTGACAAGTTTCTTGAGAATAGCAATTAAGGTCTTGTTGGAAGCTTCAACTTATCCATTTGCTTGTGGGTAATAAGGAGTCGAGAAACTATGTTGAATGTTATATTTCTTACAAAGTGCTCGAACATCCTTGTTATTGAAAGACTTGCCATTGTCTGAAATGATTTTTGAGGGGATACCAAAATGACAAATGATATGATGGAGAATGAACTCCACAATTCTAGGTCCTATCGTATTGGTTAGAGGAATTGCCTCAACCCACTTTGTGAAGTATTCAGTAGCTGTGATGATGAAAGTATGTTGTCCCTAGGAAGGAGGTGAAATTTTTCCAATTAGATCTAGGCCCCATTGTGAAAAGGGCCAAAGGCTTTGAATAGGTTGTAAAGCTTGTGATGGTACATGAGTTAAATTAGCATGTTCTTGACACTTTTTGCAATGTTTGACATATGTGCAACAATCACGTTCCATTGTGGGCCAATAATAACCCATGCATAAAATACGCTTTGCAATGGCCATTCCACTCAAATGACCACCACAAGTACCATCATGGGCTTCAGATATGGCTCTTTGAGCTTCGCTAGCCTCAAGATAATAAAGGAGGACTCCATCATAACCATCTTTATACAACATGTCCCCCAAAATAATGAAACATGTTACCTTTTGCTTGAAATTTCACTTGGAAATTCGAGACATGTCATATGGGAGTGTTCCAAACTTGAGAAAGGCTACTATTTGGCTCGACCAAGGCTCATATGAATCTGATTGGATAAAGCAAACATCCTTTTCATATTTTGACTCAGCACAAGAAATTGTAGATTTAGAGACCATTGAAATGATAAGGGGTTGTACCTCTCCAAAGGAGTCTTTTGGAATCAAGGATCCAAGGGAGGCCATCGCATCTACAAATCTATTAGTCAAACATGGCAAACTATTGATTTCATACCAATCAAACTTAGAGAGCAACTTCATTGCTACTTCATGATAAATCTTAATGGTAGGTTCTTTGTATTGGTATTCTCCATTTATTTTCTTTACAACAAGTTGAGAATCACCAAATATCCTAATACGCTTAATGCTCATAGCTATAGCTTATTGAAGACCTAAGATTAAGGCTTCATACTCTACGATGTTTTTTGTGCATTGGAAGTCTAGTTTGAATGACAAGGGGATAGGTACCCCCTATGGTGTGTGAAATACGACTCCAACACCTTGACCTTTTGTGCACTTAGAGCCATCAAAGAATAATGTGATATCGATGTCTTCCTCTAGAATGACATCTTCTTCTTGTTCAGTGACATCAAATACCGAATCATCTGGGAGCTCAATAATCAAGGGATGATCACTAGGTAGTGGAGCTTTCGCAAGTTGATCGACTATTACCTACCCTTTAATGGATTTTTGGCTAATGAATTCTAGGTCAAATTCCATAAGGAGCATTATCCATTTAGTTGTGTGGGTATTATTGTAAGTGCGAGACATCATGTAACGTAGAGGATTTTCTCTAGCTATGATGTAAGTTGTGTGGCTAAGCATATAATGTCGAAGTTTCTTAGTGGCGAAAACCACTGCTAAGCACAATTTTTCTACATAAGTGTATTTAGTTTCATAGCTTACCAATGTTTGACTAATGTAGTAGACAACTTACTCTCGATTTTGTTCATTCTTTTGTGCAAGCATTGTCCCTAATGCAAAGTTTGTTGCTGAGATATAAAGATAAAATAGGACCCCGGGACGAGGAGGAGCTAAGACTGGCATAGAAGCTAGGTATTTCTTAATGTCATTGAAGGCTTTTTGACATTCATCTGTCCAATAATATGGCACCCCATTTTGTAGTAGGTGATTGAATGGCCTACATTTGTCATAAAGTTGCACAATAAAGCAATGGATTGATTGAATATTTCCTTGTAAACTATGCAATTCCTTTAAGTTAGTTGGGGGAGGCATCTCTAGGATAGCCTTGACCTTGTTAGGGTCCACCTCAATGCCTCTTTTGGAGACAATGAATCCTAGAAGTTTTCCCGAGGTAACACCAAAGACACATTTCTTGGGATTCAACCTTACATTATGCTCTAGGAGTCGATCAAAAACTTTCTCCAATACACCAATATGTTCTTGTCAAGTTTTGGATTTAGCCAAGAGATCATCCACATAGTATTAGATAATATTATGCATGTAGTCATGGAAAATGTATGTCATGGCACATTGATAAGTGGCACCTGCATTTTTGATGCCAAAGGGCATCACCTTGTAACAAAAAGTTTTCCAAGGTGTAGTGAATGTTGTTTTATGTTGGTCATCAAGATTTATTCAAATCTGGTTGTATCCTGAAAAATCATCAATGAGTGAAAGCATTTCATGGCTAGCACATGTATCAATAAGAGTATCGATTTTTGGGAGAGGTAAGTCATCAAACAACAACAAGCAACACAAAGCATATTTTATTAAATGGTATATTTACATATGTAATGCAAAGAAAGAAAACATGTTTTTTTATTGATTTTATTGATTTTTTATTTTTTGATTTGTAGTGGTGATAACCACTATTTTGAATTATGTACATATGTTACAAGTTGGCTTATGGAATGGATTAATGAAATGGAGGTAGTAGTTCACCGATAGGGGCGGCTTGCTCTTATGGAAGAAGCAAGCAAAAAATGGGTTCATGAATGGGGAACATGTTGAGATAAAACTCATCTTGTTCGATATGGGAAATGATGGGCCCCAATTATTTAGATTCATCTAAAATTATCGATATAAGTTCGAATTCTTCATAGATTTCCTCATTAGAATTATCAGGATGGAAGTCTTATTCTCTATAATTGAGGTTAAGCCTTTGAAATGCTTGTTCAAGAAAAGAGGTAGTAGTAAGTGGGTGGAAACCTAGACCTAAACGATTGTGCACCTCTTGATATGGAACATCGATCGATTGATGCACTCCCTGTTCATGCAATCCTAGGCCATGGCCTTGCCAATTGATAATGAGGAAATATTGAGATGAGAACCCCAACATGTTTGAAATATTGGAAAGTTGTGGTTCTTTGGGCTCTTCTATGGGAGTTGTACTTGATGAGGAATCAATACCCCCATATACAAAATTAATGCTATTTGGAGCTGAACCCATATTGTAAACTACTCCTATTGCTAAAGGTTGGTCACGTGGGTAACCAAAATCCTTAGCACTAGGGATGGTGAGGGGTGTAACGGTGATGTCTTGGACCACGTATTCACCAATACCAAGATTAGTGAGGTGGACCTCAACTTGGGATGATATGGGAGAATCATGATCAGGTGATGGATCGGGGAATGGTGGAAATAGGGGTATCTCACAATCCATCAATTCGACTTGTGAAACATTAGGTGATGATGATGGATTGGCTTGGGAAGGTCATTGAATGGATGATGTGACATGGATGGCAATGATGTAGATGATGTGGACTGACTATGACCACATGTGCATGTAGTCATTGATGAAGATGATGGGGAAATGGAGGTTTGATGATGGTTGGTGATGGGGAGCTCTTCAGGAATGGGATCCTTTTATGAAGAGGTTGGTGGAGTGGTGGATGTATTGGATGATAGTGATAGGAAAATATGAGTGGAAGGGATCATGGACTCATAAGGATTTGAGATGAGATTGCAATACTTAAACAACTTGACGTTCGTTGGTATGCAATGTACTTGTCCCTCATGGACATATTTCAAGCATTGATGTAAAATAGAGGGGACACATCTCATTTCCCTCATCCAAGGTATTCCAAGGAGTACATTGTACACCATGGATCCTTCCAAGATGTGGAACATTGTGTGCAATATTTTAGCCCCTACTTCGATGGGCAAAACAATAATGCCAACCATGGAACACAAAGCATCGTTGAATGCTTTGAGGGTGAAGGATGATTTGGTGATGTGAGATGGAGGAAGGTTCAAATGATGGAGAGCAGATGTGGTGATAATGTTGATAGAGGAACCGGTATCAATGAGGACTCTCTTTAAAGGCTTCTTATCAATTAGAGCCATGATATGCAATGGAGGGTCTACTGATCATGATGAGATTGGCTTAATCTCAAAGTCATAAAATGTTATGGAAGGCTCCATGAATATTTGAATGCTTCCCATAAATTTATTGAAGGCATTAGAATCTTACGATTGTAATTCAATGGATTTCAAAATTTCCATTAATGCCTCCCAATGTGGGGGAGATTGTTGGATTAGCTCATATATTGACAATTTGGTGGATGCTATTTTCAAACTTGTAGTTAATCGGATGCTCAATGAGATGATTTGTTGGGGTGGACGATTGATGGGTGGATTTTATGGATTCGATTGACTAGGTATATGAATGGGTGATGACAAAATGGGGGAAACTTAGATTGGTGGCAACATAGAAGGTTGTGAGATACTTTATTGAGGTTATTGCCTTTGTTGGTTATTCCATTGGCCTCTAGTTACCACATGAATGGACCTTACAAAACCTTGGTATTGTTTAATATGGTTGACTTTGTTAGGGGGAGTTTTAGTGTTAGCTCCCTCTACGTTTGGTTGCACCTCCTCATGATGAGGAAGTGGTGTCTAAAATATACCAAGGTTTTGGTTTTTTTGAGCAAGGGGATTACCAACTTTGATCGCCCCCAAGTCAATAAGGTCTTGGACTACATCTTTAAACACACGATAGTTGTTGATGTCATGCTCGTTTTGCCTATGATAGGGGTAAAATAAGTATTCCTGGTAATTTTTACCATGTTTGGTGGGATCATCCGGTCTAATATCGAGCAAAGCAAGCTTATTTATCTCATACAACATTCTAAACAGAGAGGCATATGACTCATCTAGTGAGTTATATTGATGATTCTGTTGGACAGGCTATTGTCGGGGATGGTTTTCCACAAGTGGCACTATGTTTTGAACTGTTGGAGCTTGTGTTGTTGAGGGGACTGCATGATAGGAAATTTGTTGCGATACTTGTTACACATGTTGTTGTTGTTGAGCCATTACCGTCTGATTCATGACCACTTGATTGAATTGATTGGATTGGGTGGTTGGGGTAGCCTGTGTTGATTTTTATTGGCCTGAATAATTACTTTTGTATTGGCCCTTATTTTGCCATTCTTTCTTCTTGGTCTTAATGATGCCTTCTTGGATTTTGATATCCTCAATGACACTAGCCTGAGCTAAAGCTTCTTCAAAGGATTGATAAGCACTTAGTTGGAGAATCTAAGAGATGGGTTTTATGCAACTCTTGGTGAATAACTTAATTAGATCATCCATTGGTAGGGTGAATGGCAATTTTGTGATGATAACCCTCCAACTGTTTCTAAAATCATAGATATATTCATCATCCTATTGTCTTAAGGCATAGATGTCAGATAATGAGATCTTCTTTTTGACATTTAGGATGAAGTGGTCAAAGAATTGATCAAAAGTATAAATACTATGGCTTGGAAATTGATTGTACCATTCTATGGCATCCCATCCTAATATTTGAGGAAAATTTCAAAGCATGAGAGCATTATCATCTTGAATTATGAAGCATGCATGAACAAAGGTGCTCACATGTTCTTTGGGATCCTCAATTCCCTTGAATTTATCAAACTTGGGTATCATAAAATCTATCCAGATATGGTGGGGTTGGTACCAAAGGGTGAATTGGTTGATTGATAAATTGGTGTAAAGTTGGTTTCTGATTTGAAAAACCAGGAGTAACTGCATCAACTGATCTATATGTTTTTGCATGGCATTAATTCTAGGGTCTTCCTCAGGAATGTGAAAGCCCTGAATTATCTGATGAGTTTACGATGGTGTGGAGAGATGTTGTGGAGTGATCAAATGATGAGGAGACTGGTAATGATGGTTAGGTGAATTGGATGTAATATTATCAATGGGGGATTGCTGATGAAAGGATGGGGAATTATGGAATGATGTTTATGGATGAAGTGCTACAATTCAAATATAGTCGTTGTTGGCTATGCTCTGGGAAGATAAATTTTTAGATATTTATAGGATTTGATTTTCTAAATGAATGATCATCTTTTTACTTTCCAATAATCTACGTATTCGTAAATGTGTCCAACATGGTAGGGATATGCCCTCCTTGAGCGGTACACTCATTTCTAATTTACTTTAATTTTGCATTGCATTCGATAAACTTGCTATCTGGTTAAATTTCTTCTGTTGCACTTATTGAATTGTTATTTTTGGAATAGTTGGGTTTCTAGAAGGTTAAGGTTATAGGGATACATGTATCTTACCAAGTGGTATCAGTTTTCTTCGATTTGGATAAAACAATCGTATCCTACATTTTTATACGTGTAAGTATTATTCTGCCATCATGAGGGCATTGGATGCTAAATAAAAACATAGACAAATAAATATCTTCAATAATAAGAGAAACGCAGTCGATGCACAAACAACTGCTAAATCAAACTCGAAAATTGTTGGCTTACTAGAATAAATGCAAGCCGAATCATTCTCCAAACACTACGTTACAACCAACACTAGATGACCCATAAAGGATATTACAAGGCAGCGTAAGCGCCTAAGATAAGCATGAGGCATAACCATTTCCAATCGATAAAATCCCAAACCTTAGGTGCCAACGATTCATCTATGAATTATCAAAATGCCCAATTGATCGAACTGGAAAAATCATTGAAGAAATACATGTGTACAGTCGCCTTCATTCACAATCATTGCCAACCAATCACAAGCGAGGAAATAAAATTATTTATGTCACAAACTAAGGTACAAAATTATTTTTTATTTTGCATTTGGGACTTTTATCCCACATGTATTGTGTGGAGGACAAAGGAGGGTTTTTAAACAAAAACATGTTCTTAGTTACATGTGACTACGATCACATAGAGCCTTCCTCGCACGTTAGTTACCGTCGACGTGTCCCTTGCATAGTTTTTTTTGTATTTTGTCCCACTTGTCTACATCATCCTGCTTGGTTTCCCTTACATCGCATATCCTCTTTGTGCTTGCTTCAGTTGGGAGGTCCTTCTCCCCGCTGGTCAACTTGCCTCGTGTCGAGTGTCGCATGTACTCTTCCCAACATCATGTTTGAGTCAAATGTTACATTTGTGTTTGGTCACATGTCGTATCTTGTGCCACATTCGAGTCTTGTGTCAAGTCATGTGTCAAATCGAAGTTTGGTCTCATTCGAATTGAGTGTTAATTGGTCTAAGCAGCGTCGGCTTGGTCTCATTAGAATCGGGTGTCATTTGGTCTAAGCAACATCTAAATAATAATAGCCAGTAGGTGTCAAACTCACATCGATGTCAAAATTAGGGTATAAAAATCAAAAGTAACTAGCAAGGGGAGATTCACGTATTCCGCATCGCAGTTGGAACGATAATTAAGTGAAACATAAACCAAAATTTTGGGCAATTCAATAATATTTTTTTTTTTCAAAAAATTGAAGCTCAATGGCTCCTAAGTAGGTTATGCTGAAAAGTGCATGAACAGAAAGTGGACCAAAGGATCCAAAGGTTGACTATCCATCTCGGAGACTCCCAACAAAGAGAACTCAGACGTAAGGAGACCACGTCGAAACTAAGGTACAAAAATTTCTCCTTCACCTTTCAAAATTGGTAGTTATAATCCAAGTCATCTATTGATCAACACAATGGCATCCAATACCTCTCCAAACTCCTCATAAGAGAACCTCACTCAAGTAGAAAATGGTCATCCCAAGGTCACTGATGAAGTGTTACTCGAACTAGTAGAAAGCATTAAGCTTATGACTACCAGCTTCAACCAAGCATTCAACAAATAACCCCAACCAAATCCTCCTAGTACCAACCACTGGAGTACTGACATTCACTATGACGACTATACACACCACAAAGGTCATAATAGTTAGTCCCCAAATCTCAACGATCATAGAAATAATGAGGATAGGGGTAATGAAGAAAATTTTGAGCAACAAAGGGGTTCTAACAGACCTTACCAAAATAACAACCAACAACAACGAAATAATGAGGAACAAGATAGGAACAACATTCACTACCAACCAAGAGGTCATACTGGATTCAATTATCCATGCATTGACATGCCTACCTTTGAAGGTCAGGATCCGTGTGGGTGGATAGCCAAAATAGAAGGCATCTTAGAGTTCTAAAAATTCAGGCATGAGGAAAAAGTCCCTTTTACAACAACCAAATTAGGCACTGAAGCTTATCAATGGTTTACATGGTACAAACATGAGAACGACCATCGGGCTTTCTTTTGGGATAATTTCAAGGAAGCCTTTCTTCACATATTCAAAAAAGGTCCCACAGGTTCATACACAATACGGTTGTTGTCACTTAAGAAGATAGGATCAGTAGGGGACTGTATCTCGAAATTCACCAGTATGCTTCACTATGCACAAGACTTACAATAGGATGTGGTGGTAGCGGCTTTTCAAAATGGTAAAAAAGCGAATATTAAAGTTGAAGTGGACCTACAAAATCCATCCAAGCTAGATGAGTGTATAGGGTGGCCAATTTTGCGGAGACAAAGGTGCAACTAGGAACATCCACACAACGAGATTCATATGGTCGACCTCAATTCCGCAACAACTCTTTTCATAGAAATGATCAACCATCACGGTACTTCTACTACAAATGTCGTGATCATCACTCAAAATATCATACATGTATACCATGATAAAAATTTCAAATTGAATATGCATACAAGGAAGATGAAGAAACAGAGGAGTACAACAGACTTGAGGATCCCACAAGTTGATGACCAAAGTGAACAAGAGGAGGTTGTAGCTGAATAATATTTCATGACTATTTTAGTACATGCTCTTATGGGGTTATCCTCTCACCATACAATCAAGGTGGTAGGATTCATTCAAAAAAAGAAGGTAACAGTATTAATTGATTTAGGAAGTACTCACAACTTCATTGATACAAAACTTGCAAGGGCATTGAATTTACACGTCTTCTCATCTAGTCAAGACAAAATTCAAGTCAGAACGAAAAGTAGGGAAATTTCTCAATGTTTAGGTAAGACATCTTCAATTTCATTACAAATGGGTACGTATACTTGGCAAGGCCTTCTCTTTGTTATGGAATTAGGAAATTCAAAAGTTATTTTGGGTGTTGCATGGATGGAACAATTAGAAACCACAATTGGTTTTAATCACAAACATCGCTTTGTGGAATGGCAAGACAACGGGAAGACTATTCATCTTCAAGGACTGCCCACACCTCCATCCAAAATCGTAAGTTCACATAGTATGGAAAAGATATTAAGAAAATATGGTGGGGGATTTATAGCCCGAATCAATTGCATTGAAAAATTAGAACAAGATATGACATAAATCAAAGAAGAAGATCTCCAAAACATTGTGGCTAACTATGAGGAGGTTTTTCAAGAACCAAAAGGACTACCATCCAAAAGATCTCATGACCATGCCATACACCTAGTGCCTAGAATTCTTCCACCTAATGGTTGTCCTTATCGATATCCCCAACCCCAGAAAACATAAATTGAGAAGATTGTCCAAGAACTATTAGAACATGGTGTCATCCATCATAGTACCAGCCCTTACTCCTCACTAGTAGTTTTGGCTCGTCGAAAAGACAATTTTTGGCGTATGTGTCCAGATTTTTTTCCTCTCAACAAAATCATGATCAAAGATAAATTTCCTATCCCTATCATTGATGATTTACTAGATGAGCTACATGGTGCCAAATTCTTTACCAAATTATTCTTACATTCAGGGTTTCACCAAATCCGAGTTAGGGAAGAGGATATTCCCAAAACAACTTTTCGAACTCATGAAGGTCATTATGAATTATTGGTCATGCCCTTTGGTCTCACTAATGCCCCATATGCATTCCAAAGTCTCATGAACTAGGTGTTTCATCTATTCCTTCGTAAATTTGTCCTAGTCTTCTTCGATGACATACTCATCTATAGTAAATCATGGAAGGATCATTTATCACATGTGGGAAGAGTTATTCATATACTACACAAGGAAAAGTTGTTTGTCAAATGATCTAAATGCTCCTTTGGTGTTCAAGAAGTTGAGTACCTCGATCATATAGTATCTTAAGAAGGTGTTAAAGTGGATCCCAATAATATTAAGGCAATTCAAGATTGACCTTTACCTGAAACCATCAAGAAACTTTATGGTTTTTGGGTCTCACTGGCTATTATCACAAATTTATGTGTAACTATAGTAAAATTGTGGGTCCTCTCACAACGCTCACCAAGAAGGATGCTTTTCATTGGTCCGAGGTAGTTACTTAAGCCTTCGAGGCTCTCAAGGAAGCAATGTGTACGACTCCAATTTTGGCCACTCCAAATTTTCAAAAGCCATTTGTCATTGAATGTGATGCCTCAGGAATAGGTATTGGGGCAGTATTAATGCAGGAGGGTCGTCCCTTGGCATTTGAAAGTAAACAACTTTCAGGGAAGAATTTGGGTAGATCCACATATGAAAAAGAAATGTTGGCTATTCTACATGTTGTGGAGAAATGGAGGCACTACTTAATAAATAGTCGTTTTATAAAAATAGATCACAACAGTCTCAAGCATTTTCTAGAACAAAGGTTTTCTTATCCTAAACAAAATAAGTGGTTGACTAAATTGTTGGGATATGATTTTTTGATTGAATATAAGAAAGGAAAATAAAATGTGGCAGCGAATGCATTATCCAAAAAATATGAAGATGAAGTTGTCATTAATGCCATTTTAGGACCATGTTCTCAATGGGTGTCTCAGTTACAGGAAGAATGGTTGTCCAACGGTGAAACAACTCAAATAATTCAAGAATTTTCTATGGGTTCATCTAAGCACCCTCTTTTCTCATATGATGATAAAATATTACGCAAGAAGAATCACATTTACATTCCACACAATTCAACAATCAAATCATGGATTCTATATGAGTCACATTCTTCTCCATCTACAAGTCATTTAGGGTTTTTGAAAACTTATATGCGGGTTAAACAATCCTTTTGTTGGAAAGGGTTAAAAGCAAAGGTCAAGCAATGGGTAGCTGAGTGTGAAGTGTGCCAACGCAATAAGGGAGAAACAGTCAAATCACCAGGGTTGCTTCAACCATTACCTATTCTAGATCGCTAGTGGGAACATATTTCCATGGATTTTATTGAAGGTCTTCCTAATTCGGAAGGTAAAATAGTCATTTTCGTGGTAGTTGATTGACTTTCCAAATATGCTTATTTTCAGGCTTTACAACATCCATTTTTAGTAAGCAAAGTGGCCAAGGTATTTATGGATTCAATTTTTAAATTACATGGAATGCCCAAAAACATTGTAAGTGATCGGGATCCCATATTTACTAGAAAATTTTGAAGAGAATTGTTTCACCTTAGTGGTACCAAACTAAATATGTCTTCTGCATACCATCCACAAACAGATGGTCAAACAGAGGTAGTTAATAAATGTTTGGGCACTTACCTGAGATGTTTTGTACAATATAAAAAATATCAATGGAGTTAGTGGTTATCATTGGCATAATGGTGGTACAATACTTCTTACCATTATTCCACCAATATTTCTTCTTTTGAAGCATTGTATAGAACTAAACCACTGACAACAGCAGATTATGTACCAGGATCTTCCAATGTGGGCCAAGTAGACAATTGGTTGCAGCAGCGACAAGTAATCCTCACTATCCTGAAAGATAATTTTGTCCAAGCACAAAATCGTATGAAGCAGCAACAAGATATGCATCATTTGAAAAGGGCATTCGTTATTGGTGAGATGGTGTTCCTACATTTTTAGCCTTACAAATAGTTGTTATTGAAGATCAAATCTAGTCAGAAGTTGGCTCCTCGATTTTATGGTCCTTACAAAATTATACGTCACATCGGAGAAGTGGCATATCAATTGGAGTTGCCTCCTTCATCACGAATACATCCAATATTTCATGTCTCTTATCTCAAGAAGGTGATTAGTCAGAAAGTACACTCTCAGTAGGTATTACCAGTATTAGATGAAGAAGGGCGTATACATCTCCAACCATAAGAGATTTTACAAACCAAAATTCACACATTGAGATCTCGTCACATACAAGAATTTATCATCAAATGGCAAGACTTACCCGAAGAAGATGCTACATGGGAAACTAAAATTATCTTCCAGTCATTTCCAAATTTGAGGACAAAGCTTTTTGAGGAGGGGAGTCATGCTACAATCCAAATATAGCCACTGTCGGCTATGCTCTAGGAAGATAATTTTTTAGATATTTATAGGATTTGATTTTCTAAATGAATGATCATATTTTTACATTCCAATAATCTGTGTATTCGCAATTGTGCCCAACATGGCAGGGATCTGCCCTCCTTGAGCGGCACACTCATTTCTTATTTACTTTAATTTTGCATCGCATTTGATAAACTTGCTATATGGTTAAATTTCTTCTGTTGCATTTATTGAATTGTTATTTTCGAAATAGCTAGGTTTTTAGAAGGTTAAGGTTACAGGGATACTTGTACCTTACCATGAAGGTTATGGCTAGGCTAGCCAATGGGAATAGGATGGGTAATTGTATGGGTTGATGGAAGAATCAGGATAGAGACCACCAAAGACTGAGGTGCCCATCATGGACCCTGGTTGACAAGGGCAGTCTGAGTATAGTTATGTAAAGGTGTAGGATTAACCTATACTTGGATGTATGGGATGAAGGTGCTACTGATGCCTCAAAAAGAGGGTTAGTATACACTTGGGTAAAGGTGGATGGGGGTTGAGAATAGGCAAGTTCTTGCTGTAAAGAAGAATCTTGTCTAGGTGAATTGGGAATAGACTCTAAGACATAATTAGAAGAATCCATGAAAGCTTTCACTCTTGCCATGTCTATATGGGTGATATGGTTACGAATTGTAGGAGAGGTTGACTCCTCTTGGGACATGACCATGTGGAATGTTGTGGAATGCAAAGAATGTGAGGGACCTGCAAATAAATATGCCTCTATCACATTTAAGGTATCTACCACTAAAGTGGTGGGGAAGGTGGATGAAGGTTCCATTATTTTTTTTGACTTATTGTTTTATTTTTATTTCTAGTTAATACCATAAGCAAAGTAAATCAAGATGCAAATTAAAATACCAAATGTAACACAAAAACTAGAATGCTTTAAGGAAATAAACAAACAATGCTAAGTCTCAACCAATGTGACTTACCTCATTCATTAATTATCTCCTTTTAATGTGTGTTCATTTTATGTGCTAGTTTTGTGTGTTTTGATTTTCTAATATTTCTTAATGAAACAAAGGTGAAAAACTATGGCAAAGATGGGGAAAAGAGATTCTTGTTGGTGATGAAATCCAACAAGTTTGCTCAAGGGTATTCCTAAGGTGTCTAAGGGCATATATTGGTGGATGGAGATGAATGCCACCGTCACCAAATCTCAAGCAATGGTTGGTGATGAAATCCAACCACTACTATTTTATATGAATCATGATGTGTGTGAAATATTTTTAAGGTTTATGTTTTCTATTGTATACAAAAAATATTTAAAATAATTAATTTCATAAACCTAAATCCTAAGCCAACAAAATAATGCCAAGTTCTCCAAAGGGTGTGAAGTACACCGCTTAAGACCCCTATCTAAAAAAAAAATGGAGGGTTCATCCACCCCTCTGCCTGGAATCACCCAACTGGTAGGAATAATTTTGGCAATATAATATTGTTCTAACGTAGATATACAAAAGAAAATGTCTTTAACCCTAATATGCAACACTAGATTATGCAATTTTTAGTTCAAAAGCACACAAAATGTAGTAGTTTACACCCAGAAAACAAAAACCCTAATCCAAATATGTGAATGAATGCAGCTCTAAAAATGTAAACTAATATTCATTAATTTCCAGATTTCTTAATGATGATTCATTTTATTGTGTAATATCTAAAAAATACAGAAGATAACCCAAAATATGTAAAATAGAAAACTAGGGTTTTAAACAATCGACTTATTGGAAAGCCTATGTTTTTGCTCCTAACTGTCCATAAATGCCTTTGGGCACTTATGAACGCTACTGAGATGCCCGTGGGTGCTCTTGAATGACTTAGAATGTCTCTAGGTATTTTTGGATTACCTTTGGACGTCGTTGGGCACTTCGTTCACCTTTTGCAAACTTCTATAGATTTCAAAAACCCTAGATCTGGAAAAATATGTGAGACTTGTGCTTCTAAAAAACCTACAAGATAATAAAAAGTAGCAAGCAAGTTAGTAAAATAGATCATAAATAGAAACCCTTAGGGGGTCCCACCGTGATCGCCATTTGAAGATGCAAAACGCAACACATAGACAATGCTTTAAACAATATAAAATGCAAGGCAACACAAGATTGTACAATAGAAAAATATATTTATTGACAAGGGGAGCCTAGAAACTCCATTGTTTACAAGCTTGGATCCTTGAATCCTTTTTGATACAATATTACAACAAATTTGGGGTTCTCCAAAACCCTAATAAGCAAGGTCATGGTGTCTTCAAGTGTGTCTTGATCCCAATAAGGTTGAGTGGGATTTTCAGTATCCAAGGTTGGGTCACTCAAGATTCTAATATAGCACCTTCAGATCTGCACATAATGACACAAAAAATAGTTAGTAGTATATGCGAGGGCTCCATAGTGTGAGGCCCTCTATATGCAATAATAAAATCCTAACTAGATACTACAAGTATAGTGAACAAAAATAGAAAGCACATTCATAAAAATAACAAATAATAGATCTATTTTACTTACGTATTATGTTCTGATGTGAGAAACCTGATGCTAAGGATTGGTGCAGCGATGCCCTAGTGTCACCCGAAGGCTAGGGGGTCTTCAGGAATGCTAGCGTAAAATGCCCACGGGTGCCTGGCTACTACAGGAAACACTTGTTTGCGCTTGGGGCTGATGGGAAGGATTCTACAGAAGAAGATACGACAAGGGATGAAGGATAACGACAATGATGGGGGGTTATGATGAGCAAGAATGATGGTAGAAGTGGTGCAAGGTGACCTAGGGCACTTAAGGTTTTTAAACACTCAAGGAACTCACAAACTTAGGGCAATCGAGAACTCAAAAGAATTAGGGAATTTGAAAACTCAAGCACTCTGAGAACTCAAAGAACTCTAAAACTTAGGAAACTCATGAACTTAAAATCAGTGGTTGAGCCATCAAAATGACTCCTATTTATAATCTAACCTAAGGCATACTAGGGTTTCAACGACACTAATCGTGTGGTTGATATTAAAGCATATCCAAGGGTAGATAATAAATCTAAGGTGTGGCACAGATTGATGTAAATGGGTGGTCGGGATTAAATGAAATTGGATGGTTGGGATTAATTCACTTAAATAAATACATATTTATTATAAAATATTATATTTAAATATATATGTATATAATAAATGTGAATAATGATCGAAAATGACAAGAAAATAGGAATAGTGGTCAAATTGGCTAGGATTTGGTGTCTACACCATTTTCCCACTGCATCTGACCATCCTGCTAACCAACCATCAACTCCATGAGCCACACCATTTAATTCACAAACATCATTCATATTCACAACACAACCCACCCCATCAAATAAGAACCCCACTCAATCTCATACATCTCAAACTTCACCACCCATAGTCTCACAAATAGGGTCACCTATCCGAGAGGAGCCATCACCTTCGCCTAAAACATAGATCACCCAGAAGCGCCATCTTCATCCACTAAACCATCATCATCCCAAACTTCCTAAGTTGTAGTACATCTAGCTAATCCCAGCATTGGCGAGTACATCATTGAGAGTGTCACAATTACACCACCTATTGAGTCAGTCAGAGACTATGATCACCCATGTAACCCACCTTTAGCCATAGGTGCAATGTACATAATGGGTTCCCAATCAGACAGGATTAATTTCATATATGGGGGAGTGGATTCTTCATATGATCCACCTTCTCCTAATAAGGAACCCTTGTAAGAATTTAGTGGAAATATAGATTATCTATCCAACACAAATTTCCCTTTGTGATATTTTCACAGGATCAACTGGAAGGAATATGGACTTAGACGACACGAGTAAGGTCCACGTTACATTGTTGAACTTGAGTATAGAGAATCACATGATAGCTCTGGTCTAGGGTATATACATTCTACCTCAGACTCTTCCGTCAACCAAAACTTTCAATGAATCACTCTTGAGTATGAAGAAGAGGAATAGGAGACCGAGAAATGTGATGATTATGATGATACTGATGATGAGTACCTGGACCTTGACTTTGCACCTCATCTACATGAGGCTTTTTTGGAGATTGTATTGCACACATTCACGATTAATCACATGCTAGATGATTACATCTCCGATGAATATTTTGAGGATTATATCTTCGATGAAGATTTTAGGGAATTTCAACAAATGGAAGTAAATCTAGACTGGAACATTCAAATATTTGACGATCCCCAAGATGATGCAGTTCCAGCTAAACCCATTGAGAAATATGAGTGGTATACAAAGATGTTTCCCATAGATCACACCATATTTTTCTTCAAAAAGAGTGTGAGCACCTTGAGCCAGATCCTCCACCACCACCCTGGCCGCTCTTGCAGCACCGCCATTCTCCCACACTAAGTCAGTTGCAACCTAGAGAGAGTGATTCATCACCTCTTGAATTACAGCCACCTCATATCCACCAAACCAATATGATATCTGTTGACTTGTTCACCCCAGTCTATAACCCATATGATTTGGCAAAGCCAATTCAGGTCGATGCTAGCCTTATTGCCATGGATAGGATTTCATCCCCACCATCCATCATTGAGTTCATCTTGTTTGAAGAGTTATTGTGAGCTTAAAACGCTTACATTCCACAACAACCTTCATCCTCCTTTGCCTCATTTTCTCAAATCAAAGTAGAGGGGGAGACCTCTGAGACATTTGAGAATATGGAGGATGATATCCATATCATCCCAAGTCCATATCAACTAGAGGAAGGTTCTCACATGTTGATCAAAGAATCCATAGATGTGAACTTTAGAAAAGATGCGAACAATCCTCAAATCGTCAAAATTGCAAATGATTTATCCGTAGAGGAGAAGGAACGTATGATCGACGTCTTGACAAGAAAGAAGGACATTTTTTGCATGGTCATACAAAGACATGCCTGGCCTTGACCCCAACTTGGTGGTCCACAACCTTACTTTAGCACCAGATGTTAAACCTTTCAAGCAAAAGCTCAAGAAACTTCATCCAACAGTTGCATTAGTTATAAAGGAAGAGCTACAAAAACTACTAGACATGAATTTCATAGTCCCAATTGATTATCCATAATGGCTCTCAAAGATGATACCCATTCGTAAGCCAAATGGGGGGTACGCGTATGCACCGATTATCATGATATAAATAAAGCATGCCCTAAGGATGATTTTCCTTTACCTAACATCGATCAATTAGGAGACTCCTACGTAGGCCATTAAATGTTTTCACTAATGGATGGTTTCTCAGGATACAATCAGATTCGAATTAATCCTGAATACCAACACAAGACGAAATTTATAACACCTTGGAGCACATTTTGTTACAAGGTGATGCCTTTTGGCCTAAAAAATATAGGGGCTATGTATCAACGTACCATGACATACATATTCCATGATTAAATGCATAAAATTATTGAGGATTATATCGATGATTTTATTACCAAATCAAAGACATGTTTTGAGGACATTGAAGTCCTAGAGAAAGTATTTGATCGATTGCTTGAACACAAGGTAAGGTTAAATACTAAGAAGTGCGTTTTTGGTGTCACATCAGGAAAACTTCTAGAATTCATTATCTCCAAGCGAGGCATTGAAGTGGACCTTGATAAGATCAAGGCCATTATCAAGATGCCACCTCCAACAAACTTGAGAGAGTTGTGTAGTTTACAAGGAAAGATTCAATCTATCTAATGATTCATTGCACAACTCTCAGATAAATGTAGGCCTTTCAAGTGCTTGCTACAGAAGGGGGTGACATTATCTTAGACAACTGAATATCAAGAGGTATTTGATGACATAAAGAAGTATCTAGCTTCACCACCAGTTCTTATGTCGCCTTGTTCAGGAGTCCCTTTTCATCTCTATGTCTTTGCAATAGATTTTGTGTTAGGGACAATGCTCGCTCATAAAAATGAGAATCATAAGGAGCAAACCATTTCTTACATTATTCAAACATTGGTAAGCTACAAAACAAGATATTCTTATGTCGAAAAGTTATGCTTAGCAGTGGTTTTTGCCACTAAGAAACTCAGACATTACATGCTAAGTAACACTACTTATGTCATAGCTAGAGAGAATCCTTTGTGATGCATGATGACTCACACATACAACAACACCTATACCACAAAATGGATAATGCTTTTAAAAAAAATCAATCTCGAATTCATCAATCAAAAATCCATCAAAGGTCAGGTAATAGTTGATCAACTCGCGGATGCTCTATTACCAAACGATAAACCACTTATTATTGAGCTTCTAGATGATTTAGTATTTTTCATCAATGAACAAGAAGAGCTAGTCCCTCCCGAGGATGAGGTTGACATGACAATGTTCTTTGATGGATCAAAGTGCAAAAGAGGACTAGGTGTTGGAGTTGTGTTTCATATACCTGAAGGAATCCCTATTCCTTTATCATTCAAACTCGACTTCTCATGCACAAACAAAAATACAAAGTACGAAGCCCTAATATTGGGACTTCAATCAACTATAGCTATGGGCATTAAATTACTAAGCATCTTTAGTGATTCTTAACTTGTCGTTTATCAAGTGAAAGGAGAATACCAATGTAAGGAACCAGTCTTGAAATAGTATCATGAAGTAGCAATGAAGTTGCTAGAGAAATTTGACTGGTATGAAATTAGTAACTTGCCTCGTTCGACTAACAAATTTGTGGATGCAATGGCCTCTTTAGGATCATTTATCCCTAAGAACGAGCATAGAGAAGTCCAAACACTAATAACAACTATATCCAAGACAATAATTAAGTGAGCAGAGTCTAAAGGTGAGAAGAGTGTATGTTTGGTCCATACCAAACCATACAATTCTTACCTTGAAGAGATCAAATAATTTCTCAGGTCTGAGACCCTCCCAATAGAAATGATGTGGACTGTAAAAAGGATGTTCAAACAAAAAGCAACTCACTTTAATCTCTTGGAGGACATTGTACAAACGTGGCTATGATGGAATTTTATTACGATGTCTATATTCCATTGAGGCACAACGACCTATAATGGAATCCCATGATGGTACTTGTGGCAGCCACTTTAGTGGAATGGCCATTGCAAAGTGCATTTTGTGCATGGGTTATTATTAGCCCACCATGGAAAATGATTGTTGTCAATACGTTAAGAAATGTCAAAAATACCAATATCATGCCAATTTAACTCACATACCATCATAAGATTTATAGCCCATTCAAAACCTATGGCCCTTTTCACAATGGGGCCTTGCTTTGATTGGCAAAATATCACTTGCCTTTCATCATCACTGCCATGGAATACTTCACCAAATGGGTCGAAGCAATTCCAACGGCCACTACAACTGGACCTCGAATAGCAAAGTTTATACTTTAGCATATTATCTATCATTTTGGGATTCCTTCCAGGATCAATTTTTATAATGACATGTCATTTAAGAATAAGGGTGTTCGAGCCTTATGCAGCAAGTACAATTTCCAACACAGTTTCTCAATTCCTTATTACCCACAAGAAAATGGACAAGCCGAAGCGACTAACAAGATAGTGATAGCAATTCTCAAGAAACTCATCAAAGAGAATAATAGAGATTGGCACACTCATATCCCCTTGGCACTATGAGCTTATCGAACAAGCATTAGAATGCCAACGGGAGCAACACCTTTTTCATTAGTCTATGGCATTGAAGCAATTATGCCTCTTGAGCTAGAGATCCCTTATTTGCGAGTCACATTGCAAGAATTCATGGATGACAATACAAATAGACAAGCACGTCTTAACCAATTAACACTCCTTGATGAAAGGTGTATCAATGCCTGGGAACATCTACGAGTATACCAATACTGAATCAAATGTGCTTACAATGCAAAAGTCCATCCTCGTGAGTTTCGGGTAGGAGATATCATGCTTAAAGAGAACCAATAAAATACCAATGTATTGCCGCACCTAAGAGATAAATTTGTGGTTAATTTGTTAGGTCCATATATTGTCAAACAGAAGCTAGGTCCAGGAACGTATAGACTTGCCAACTTGGAAGGAGAATTGGAACCTAAGCCATTGAACATAATACATCTAAAGGTATTTTATGCATGATGTGATCTATATATATGTACATATACATGGTAAAAAAACATCATAAAAAACATTTCATTTCATGCATTCCATATAGGCATATTGTTCATAACATTCATTACATTAGATCATATGGTAAAACTGGATAATAGTTAATCCATCATGTCTTGTTGCCTTAATCAGGGGCACCTCAAATAAAAATCACTACAATCATCACTCATAATAATACATTGCTTCCTAAGCAAGATCCTAATGTTTTCAATCACTCAACCATATTTAGTGTCTCAAGCAACCTCCTTTGAAAATTGAACAATCTTTAAATGCAACAGGTTATTACTGGTCAATCGAATTTCCTCTTAGATCATGCACAACAAAGCACATATAAAAGCATTATGAGTCTTGGGAATAACAAATTCAAAATTTGTTATTGCCATAAGTGAAATTTTTCCTCTACTCAACCAATTTTGCGCATGGTCTAGAGTACTACAGAGTGCAAAAGGACAAGCTCCTCCTTCACTCCCAAAAAAAAAAATCCCTTGCTCTTCATCAAATCGAGCAAGTATCCAAAACAAAAATTCCTTGCTCCACCTCAAAATGAGCAAAGTATCCTGAAAAACATCTCAAAGCAATAAGTTCCCCTATTTACCCATCCTCAAAGTGGGAAAAATCCTAAAAATAAAAATAAAAATAAAGTATAAGTAATAAAATCCAATGCTCCATCACATAATGAGCAATCCCAAAAATCCAAAGCAATAGAAGAAGGAAAGGAGATTGAATCCATGGAACTCTTAGTGTCTTGAAAACTACGGGGTGATCCTCATTACAACAATGGACTGAATGAATCCTGCCTGGTAATGAGGTATCCTTATGCGTGGCGTTATATCTGTCACATCAACGACCTTCTTTTGTATAGATCCATGGCCACTCTCGAATGAGCTAGATTATTGGTATAAGTTACAACTGATTAGTTTGACCTAGCTCATGATAAAAAATGAACAATCACGGCACACACAGTTGGTCCTTGAGGAAATTTGAAAATACTAGGACAACCTTAGCACCAACAAGAGTTGTGAAATTGTAATATAAGTTTGTATGAGTCACTAAATT
>JAQPPZ010013402.1:0-58990 GCA_028583015.1 Wollemia nobilis
TATTTGAAGAGTTCTGCTAACTACAAAGGCATGGAGAGTTGAAAAAGGTATGGTTGAATAGTCAAAGTTAAAAGAGATAGGATGTGAAAGACTTATGGTTACTCTTGAATAATTAAAAATTGAGAACTTAGGATTAAGTGTTCAAGCTCAAGAAGTTGGGAAAGCAAAAGCAAAGTTTCTACAAGAACTCACTAACCTCAAAATTAATGTTGAAGAGACAAGGAAAATGGAAGAAGGTATGATTGAAGAATTAAAGATAAAAGATTTAGAGTGTGAAAAATTAGAACATGAGATAGTTTCAGAATAGGTTAAGAGATACTAAGAGACCAATGAGGTCAAGACAAGGAAGTTTCAATGGAAGATGTTTCTCATGTCACAGATTTGGGCACATGGCTTCATAGTGCAAGAAACATGAAATATAGAAATATGGAAATTTTAGGAACAAATAAATTTTCCATGGGTATTGCTACTCATGTAATCAGTTTGGTCACAAGGCAATGAATTACCGAATTCATGATTGAAAAGGACATGGCTTAACCAGGAGAAATCCCAAGACATTTACATCTCCAAGGAATAATAGCATTAAATGTTATAAATACAATAATGATGGACATACCACAAAGTGGTGTAGAGCAGATATTCCAGAATCAAGCATGAACATGAACAAGAATATGGACATAGACATGGACAAAAATAGGAACAATCAAAGAAATCATAAGGATCAGATGAGAAGAAAAGAGGATAAAGGTAAAGACCAATGATTGCTTGGAGTAGAAATACTCCCACCCTAGAATTAACCATCTCAAAAGGAGGTGGGGGAGGGACTAAGCTAAAAGACTCATTATTAACCTCGATCCCCAAATGTGACCCTTTGCTATTGATGTAAAAATTGGAGAGATTTGAGTAAGCGGGAGATATTTGGTTTAAGGAGAGAGCATTGAGATAGGGGGAGTAATCTCCCAGGGGGAGCAAAACAAGAAAAAGGTCAAGTGTTTGGTAAAAATAAGTTGGGTTACCATCAATGAAAAAGGGGGAGATTGTTGGACATTTTGAGTCCGTAGAGTTGTCATTGATGTCAAGGCATGAAGTTGTCATTGATGTTAAGGAATAAGCTATCGTTGATGCCAAAAGGTCAAAAGGAAAAATGCAAAAGGTTGATGGCAAAAGAGCTTCATAATATTTATTTTTAATATTATGTGAAGCATAAGTAGAACGGTTTTTATTAAAACCATGGATGAGCAAAAATAAGAGGTTTTTTTATAAAAACCCAAGGAGGATTTTAATCTCAAATTAGAAAGCCCAAGGAAGTTTTAATATTTAATTTATAAATATTGAAATTCAAATTGAATTTAAATTTTAAAAATAAATATTATTTATTAGAAGTGGTAAATCCTAAGGAGGCTTTAAACCCTAAAGTCAAAATATTTAAATATTAATTTATAATATTTAAATTCTAAAGAATTTAAATAATTTATAAATTAAATATTTAAAAGCAAAGTCATAAGTGCCGACCTCAAATGAATTACCTTCGCTGCATGGAAAAAAGGTATAAAGGTATTTATACCTTAGTCAAAAACACTGGAAGAGCAATTCGATTGATATCCACAATACTCGATGCAAAAGGCTCATGCAAATTCAAAAAGGAAGTGTCATTCGAAGCGCTACGTGGAAGCAAGGGAGACATGTTAGAGAAGGAACCAAAGGGCTCTGAGGAAGGAGAAGGAGATAAAGCGCACATTGTGCTTCAGTGGAGCAAGGTGATCACTTGGATCACACGACATGGAAGCCACGGTCAAGGAACTGCTGCAGCATAGGGTGCAAGATCGAATCCCACGAACTATGAAGTGGAACAAGGTTTTTATAATTTGATTTTTTATTAATTGCCTATGCTAAGGTCAATGGAGAGATAAGGTGTGAATAATGTTTTTATTTACCTAAGTAATAAATAGTAAATGTTTCTAGGGTAATTGTTGTTTTACCTTAGGTAAGTAAGAATTAATTTATTGCATTTAGTGTTAAAGTGAATTATTCAATTTAAATGCAATATTGAGAAAGGAGTTATAAGTAGAAGTTGTATTAGATTTTAAGGGGGATTTTGATGAAATTTATGATGTTGAAATTTATTGTTGAGATGGAGAAATAAGGTGTAATTGGAATTTAATTTATCTTTGTGAAAATTTTGAAAAGTGTTAGGGTGATAATTCTTGTCATCTAACCCTTTGTACTTGGCAAAAGAAAGTGGTGATAATTGAAACAGGTTTTGAAGATCATTCTTCATCAAAGAAAAAGGTATGGGCGTATTCTTCCTTGGCTGAGTTGATTGGTTGGTTTTCTGCAAAACAACTTTGGAGTGAAAAAGACTTGATTAGGTTTCCTTATTGAGTTGTTGAGCCATTATGAAATGAATGCTATGCACCTTGTTTTATAAGAATTTTTGTTGAAGTGAGTAATCGAGTGAAGAACTTGAACTAGGGTTTGGAAAGAACATGAGTATCATTGTTATGTGAGATTGGTTGATAAGAATTGTTGGAAACATTTTGAGTGAGTGTTCATATGCTTGGACTAGGGTTTGTGAGCAAGGACTATTTCATTGAAGTGATTGGTTGAGTAGATTTGGTAGAGCCTAGTCAAGTGGATGTGTGAAGTGATAGTTCAAGTTCTATGAAACAAATTGTTCTATATTCTAAATTGATTTGAGAAAGAGGTTAAGAGTTGATGAGTGTGAAACATATTGAGTCTCTAAAAATTCTCTGTATGTTTCTATGATAAAGAGAGATTGAAAGTGATTGAGAGTTTGTGAATGTGAAACATATTGAGTCTTTAACAATTATCTATATGTTTCTGTGATAAAATAGAGATTGAAAGTGATTGAGAGTTTATGAATGTGAAGCATATTGAGTCTCTAACAATTCTCTATATGTCTCTAAAAGAGATATTGAAAGTTTTTGAGCATTTTTATGAATGTGAAGCATATTGAGTCTCTAACAATTATCTATGTGTTTCTAAAAGAGTGATTGAAAGTGATTGAAAATTATGATGAATGTGAAGCATATTGAGTCTCTAACAATTCTCTTTATGTTTATATGAGATTGGACAAGTTCTAGTGAGGATTTGTTGAGCAGATTTGGACAAGTTCTAGTGTGGACTTGTTGAGCAAATTTGAGGTAAGTATTTGAGAAGATTTGTGGATAAGTTTGTTTGAGCTTTTGTGAAAGCTTACAATACACATTGAGAGCAGATTGGGATAATTTCTAGTGAGGACTTATTGAGCAGATTTGGGTAAGTTATAGTGAGGACTTGTCGAGAGTAGATTGGAAAAGTCTTTGAGAAGACTTGTGGACAAATTTATGTGAGCTTTTGTAAAAGCTTACAATACATATTGAGATCAGATTTGGATAAGTTCTAGTGAGGAATTATTGAGCAGATTTAGACAAGTTCTAGTGAGGACTTGTTGAGAGTAGATTAGACAAGTTATTGAGAGGACTTATGGATAGATGAGTGTGAGATTTTGTGGAAGCTTACAAGGTAGATTTGAGACAAGTCTTTGAGAAGACTTGAGAGCAGAGTTGATTGATTTGTTCAAACCTTGAGTTAAGGTTTGGGTAAGATCTAGCAGAGTTGATTTGATATTGAGTCAAGCTTTGATTTAAGGCTTGAGGATAGAGATTGAGGATATAATTGTACTAGATTGAAGGACTGTGTTTAGTTTAGATCAAAGGATAGATATTGAGGATAGATTTGTGCTAGATCTAAGGACTATGTTTAGTGCAGATCAGAGGACAGAGATTGAGGATAAATTTATGCTAGACCGAAGGACTATGTTTAGTATAGATTTAAGGATAGATTTTGGTGCAGATTTAAGGATAGGTTTGTTCCAGATCAAAGATAGATATTGAATAGATTTGTGCTAGACCGAAGGACTATGTTTAGTGCAGATTTGAGATAAATCTTTGGAGGTGATAGAGTATATAGGATGACAATATCCAGTGTATAGATTTCCATTAGCCAAGGTAGTGAGGATAGATATCTTCAGTGGATAGAGATCCATTAGCCAGTACAATGGGGGAAATAATTCTTCTAGAAGATTACCAGTCAGAGCTTAGGAGAAAGGAGTTATTCTATGGATGGAGATTCATGAACTTGATTAGGGGATTGGTATCTCCTTTGGATAGAGATCCATAAACATTGTAATAGGGAAAGGATTCCCAAGAGAATTTATTTGAGAAAATATTAGTGAAATATTTTCTCCATGGAGTAGCCCACATTGGGTGAACCATGTTAAATTGGTGTCTCAATTGTGTGTGATGATTTGTGTATTGCTTTGGTTATTGTTATTGATATTGCCATTGATTATATTTTATAATATTGTTTGGAAAATAAAAGTAAAAAGTGGTCTTATACTGGTCACCCCCCCTCTCAATATAATCTTGTGTTCTTAAATTGGTATTATAGCTAGTTCCTTCAAATTTTTTTTAACAACTTGAAGGAAGATCTTACAAGAACACAAATGAAAAAGAAATGCAAAAGTAGAAACATGATGCAAAAGAAGAAAATAAAACACATGGTCATGAAAGAAAAGGAAGATGAATTCAATGTTGTTGTTTTGAGAGGAAGAATATAAATAGATTCAAGAGATGAATCAAGTAGTGGAGAGATAACCAGATTGATAAAGTTTTATACCAGATGTAGGAAGATAGTTCACCTTGAAACTTATTGTTCACAATAAGGTGAAGAATATTTTGTTTATGTTCAAATCGGTCATGATGCAGGTTATTACAATGGTTTTACTAGTGGTGAAGATGAAGATGATACTTTCAAAATTGAATCCCTAGAGGATGGTTCATAAAAGGATAATAGGGAAAATAAAAATAGGTATGAAGAAGAAATTCTACTTTGGACAATAGAAGAAATTGAAGACCAAATAAAAAAGAAAAATTCAAAAAGAAAAAAGGAGGAAGTCACTCTTAAGGAACTTGTTGAGTTGAAAAGGGAGAACCTAGAATTAAAGGCTCAAATACAAGAGGATGAGAAATATAAGACAAGGCTTCTACAAGATCTCTCTGACTTGAAATATAAGGTTGAAAAGACAAGGAGAGTTGAAAAAGTTATGGTTGAATAGTCAAAGGTAAAAGAGATAGAATGTGAAAGACTTATGGTTACTCTTGAAGAATTAAAAGGGGAGAACTTAGGATTAAGGGTTAAAGCTCAAGAAGATGAGAAAGCAAAACCAACGTTTCTACAAGAACTCACTAACCTCAAAATTAAGGTTGAAGAGGTGAGGAAAATAGAAGAAGGTATGACTGAAGAATTAAAGACAACAGATCTAGAGTGTGAAAATTTAGAACATGAGATAGTTTCACTAAGGATGGAAGTAAAAAGCTCCAAGGACAAGCTACACAAGTTTGAGAAAAATTCAAAGACTTTCGATAGGATTATCAATGCACAAATATCATCAGTTACCAAAACAAGACTTAGTTTTGAATAAGAACAAGGGAATCAGAAAGCAAAAAAAGGAGAGTCAAGCTCAAGCACCAGAGAAGAAGAAGTGTCAAAATAAGTAAGTAAAAGAGAGAGTGAGACGTCTAAGGATAAGTTGGACAATAGAAAGTTCAACAAGGAAAGGAACAATGCACAACTAAGGAATAGATGGAATAACAATTAGAATAGGTTAAGAGAAACTACGAGACAAATGAGGTCAAGAAAAGGAAGTTTCAATGGATGATGTTTCTCATGTCACAGATTTGGGAACATGGCTTCATAGTGTAAGACAAATGAAATATAGGAATATGGAAATTTTAGGAACAAACAACTTTTCCATGGGTATTGCTACTCATGTAATCAATTTGGTTACAAGGCAATGAATTATAAGATTCATGATAGAAAAGGATATGGTTTCACCAAGAGAAATCCCAAGACATTTACACCTCCAAGGAATAATAACATTAAGTGTTATAAACGTAATAATGATGGACATACAACAAAGTGGTGTAGATCAAACATTCCAAATTCAAGCATGTACAGTAACAGGAATATGGACATAGTCAAGGACATAAAAAAAAACAATAAAAGAAATCAGAAGGATCATATGAAAATGAAAGAGGATAAAGGTAAAGACCGGTTCTTTCTAGGAGTAGAAATACTCCCACCCAAGAATTAACCACCTCAAGAGGAGGTGGGGGAGGGGCTAAGCTAAGAGACTCATTATTAGCCACAAGCCCCAATGGTGATCCTTTTCCATTGATGTCAAAGGAAGAGAGATTTGAGTAAGGGGGATATATTTGGTTTAAGGAGAGAGCATTGAGATAGGGGAGCATTGTCCCAGGGGGAGCAGAACAAGAAAAAGGTCAAGTGTTTGGTAAAAAGAAGTTGGGTTGCCATAAATGAAAAAGGGGGATTTTGTTGGACATTTTGAGTCCATAGAGTTGTCATTGATGTCAAGGCATAAAGTTGTCATTGATGTCAAGGAATAAGCCACCATTGATGCCAAAAGGTCAAAAGAAAAAATGCAAAATATTGATGGCAAAAGAGCTTCATAATATTTATTTTTAATATTATGTGAAGCATAAGTAGAAGGGTTTTTATATAAACCATGGATGAGCAAAAATAAAAGGTTTTTCGTAAAAACCCAAGGAGGCTTTTAATCTCAAATTAGAAATCCCAAGGAAGTTTTAATAATTAATTTATAAATATTTAAATTCAAATTGAATTTAAATTTTATAAATAAAATTTTATTTGTTCGAAGTTGTAAATCCTAAGGAGGCATTAACCCTAAAGTCAAAATATTTAAATATTAATTTATAATATTTAAATTCTAAATAATTTAAATAATTTATAAATTAAATATTTAAAGGTAAATTCATAAGCGTCGACCTCAAATAAATTACCTCCGTTGATGTGCTTGGAAAAAAGGCATAAATGTATTTATACCTTAGCCAAAAATATTGGAAGAGCAATTCGATTGATATTTGCAATACTCGATGCAAAATGCTCATGCAAATTCAAAAAGGAAGCACCATTCGAAGTGCTACGTGGAAGCAAGGGAGATGTGTTGGATAAGGAGCCAAAGGGCTCTAAGGAAGGTGAATGAGAAAAAGTGCACATTGTGCTTTAGTGGATCAAGGTGAGCGCTTGGCTCACACAGAGTGGAAGCCACGGTCAAGGCACTACAACAGCATAGGGTGCAAGATCGAATCCTGCAAACTACAAAGTGGAACAAGGCTTTTATAATTTGATTTTTTATAAATTGCCTATGCTAAGGTTGACAGAGAGATAAGGTGTGGGTAAAGTTTTTATTTACCTAAGTGATAAATGGTAAATGTTGCTAGGGTAATTATTATTTTTACCTTAGGGAAGTAAGAATTAATTTATTGCATTTAGTGTTAAAGTAAATTATTTAATTTAAATTCAATATTGAGAAAGGAGCTATAAGTGGAAGTGTTATATTTTAAATAGAATTTTGATGAAATTTATGATGTTGAAATTTATTGTTGAGATGGAGCAATAAGGTGTATTTGGGATTTAATTTATCTTTGTGAAAATTGTGAAAAGTGTTAGGGTGATAATTCTTGTCATCTAACCCTTTGTACTTGGCAAAAGAAAGTGGTGATAATTGAAATAGGTTTTGAAGATTATTCTTCATCAAAGAAAAAGGTATGAGCATATTATTCCTTGGTTGAGTTGATTGGTTGGTTTTATGGAAAACAACTTTGGAGTGAAAATGACTTGATTAGGTTTTCTTATTGAGTTGTTGAGCCATTGTGAAATGAATGCTATGCACCTTGTTTTATAAGCATTGTTGTTGAAGTGAGTAATTGAGTGAAGAACTTGAACTAGGGTTTGGAAAGAACATGAGTATCATTGTTATGTA
This sequence comes from Wollemia nobilis, assembly GCA_028583015.1. Classification (NCBI taxonomy): domain Eukaryota; kingdom Viridiplantae; phylum Streptophyta; class Pinopsida; order Araucariales; family Araucariaceae; genus Wollemia; species Wollemia nobilis. The sequence goes on from JAQPPZ010013402.1 coordinate 7,868, forward strand.
ATATTGGTTGATAAGAATTGTTGGAAACATTTTGAGTGAGTGTTCATGTACTTGGACTATGATTTGTGAGCAAGGACTATTTCATTGAAGTGATTGGTTGAGTAGATTTGATAGAGCCTAGTCAAGTGGATGTGTGAAGTGACAGTTCAAGTTCTAAGAAACAAATTGTTCTATTTTTTGAATTGATTTGAAAAAGAGGTTGAGAGTTGATGAGTGTGAAACATATTGAGTCTCTAACAATTCTCTATATGTTTGTGTGATAAAAGAGAGATTGAAAGTGATTGAGAGTTTGTAAATGTAAAACATATTGAGTCTCTAAAAATTCTCTATATATACTGTGATAAAAGAGATATTGAAAGTGATTGAGAGTTTGTGAACGTGAAGCATATTGAGTCTCTAACAATTCTCTATATGTTTCTAAAAGAGAGATTGAAAGTGATTGAGCATTGTGATGAATGTGAAGCATATTGAGTCTCTAACAATTCTCTATATGTTTCTAAAAGAGTGATTGAAAGTGATTGAGCATTGTGATGAATGTGAAGCATATTGAGTATCTAATAATTCTCTTTATGTTTCTATGAGATTGGACAAGTTCTAGTAAGGACTTGTTGAGCAGATTTGGACAAGTTCTAGTGTGGAATTGTTGAGTAGATTTGAGGTAAGTCTCTGAGAAGACTTGTGGACAAATTGTGTGAGCTTTTGTGAAAGCCTACAATACATATTGAGAGCAGATTGGGATAAGTTCTAGTGAGGATTTATTGAGCATATTTAGACAAGTTCTAGTGAGGACTTGTTGGGAGCAGATTGGACAAGTAATTGAGAAGACTTGTAGAAATATTTATGTGAGCTTTTGTGAAAGCTTACAATACAGATTGAGAGCATATTGGGATAAGTTTTGGTGAGGATTTATTAAGTAGATTTGGACAAGTTCTAGTGAGGACTTGTTGAGAGCATATTGGAAGAGTTCTTGAGAGGACTTGTGGACAGATGAGTGTGAGCTTTTGTGGAAGCTTACAAGGCAAATTTGAGACAAGTCTTTGAGAAGACTTGTGAGCAGAGTTGATTGATTTATTTGTTCAAACCTTGAGTTAAGGTTTGGGGAAGATCTAGTAGAGTTGATTTGATATTGAGTCAAGCTTTGAGTTAAGGCTCTAGGATAGATATTGAGGATAGATTTGTGTTAGACCTAAGGACCATGTTTAGTGTAGATTAGAGGACAAAGATTGAGGACAAATTTGTGCTAGACCAAAGGATTGTGTTTAGTGTAGATCAGAGGAAAGAGATTGAGGATAAATTTGTGCTAGACTGAAGGACTGTGTTTAGTATAAATTTGAGGATAAATTTTGGTTCATATTTGAGGACAAGTTTGTGCCAGACCAGAGATATAGATTGAGAAAATTTATGCTTGACCAAAGGACCGTGTTTAGTTTAGATTTGATATAGATCTTTGAAGGTGATAGAGTATAGAGGACGATGGTCTCTAGTGGATAGAGATCCATTAGCCAATGCATTTAGGATAGGTGTCTTTAGTGGATAGAGATCCATTATCCAGTGCAGTGGGAGCAACAGTTCTTCTAGAAGATCACGAGTTAGAGCTTAGGATAAAGGAGTTCTCCTGTGGATAGAGATCCATGAACTTGATTAGGGGATTGGTGTCTCCTTTGGATAAATATCCATAAATATTTTAATAGGGAAAATATTCTCATTTGAGAAAATATTAGTGAAATATTTTCTTCGTGGAGTAGCCCAAATTGGGTGAACCATGTTAAATTTAAATGTCTCTATTGTGTGTGATTATTTATGCATTTATTTGGTTATTGTTATTGATATTACCATTGATTATATTGGATAATATTGTTTGAAAAAGAAAAGTAAAAAGTGGTCTTATACTGTTCACCTCCTCTCAGTATAAGCTTGTGTTCTTCAATTGGTATCAGAGCTGGTTCCTTCGAAAAAGGTTTAATATCTTGAAGGAAGGTATTACAAGAACACACATGGCAAAGAAAGGTAAAACTAGAACCATGATACACAAGAAGAAAAGAACACACATGGTCATGAAAGAAAAGGAAGATGAATTCAATGTTGTTTTTTGGGAGGAAGAATAGAAATAGATTCAAGAGATGAATCAAGCAGTAGAGAGATAACCATATTGATAAAGTTTTGTACCAGATATAGGAAGACATGTCACCTTGCAGCTTATTATTCACAAGAATGTGAAGAATATTTTGTTTATGATCAATTGGGTCATGATGTAGGTTATTGAAATGGTTTTAGTAGCGATGAAGATGAATATGATACTTTAAAAATTGAAGCCATAGAGGATGGTTCAAAAAAGGATAATAGGGATAATAAAAATAGGTATGAAGAAGAAAATCTGATTTGGACAATAGAAGAAATTGAAGACCAAAGAAAAAGAAAAATTTAGAAAGAAAAAATGAGGAAGTCACTCTTAAGGAACTTGTTGAGTTGAAAAGGGAGAACCTAGAATTAAAGTCTCAAATACAAGAGGATGAGAAATATAAGACAAGGCTTGTACAATATCTCTCTGACTTGAAATATAAGGTTGAAAAGACAAAGAGAGCTGAAAAGATATGGTTGAACAATCAAAGGTAAAAGAGATAGAATGTGAAAGAATTCTGGTTACTATTGAAGAATTAAAAAGGGATAACTTAGGATTAAGGGTTCAAGCTCAAGAAGATGAGAAAGCAAAAGCAAAGTTTCTACAAGAACTCACTAACCTCAAAATTAAGGTTGAAGAGGCAAGGAAAATGGAAGAAGGTATGACTGAAGAATTAAAGATAAAAGATCTAGTGTGAAAAATTAGAACATGAGATAGTTTCACTAAGGATGGAAGTAAAAAGCTCCAAGGACAAGCTATACAAGTTTGAGAAAAATTCAAATACTTTGGATAGAATTATCAATGCACAAAGATCATCAGTCATCAAAACAAGACTTAGTTTTGAAGAAGAACAAGGGAATCAGGAAGCAGAAAAAGGAGATTCAAGATCAAGCACCAGAGAATAAGAAGCATCGAAAGAAGTAAGTCAAAGAGAGAGTGAGACTTCTAAGGATAAGTTGGACAATAGAAAGTTCAACAAAGAAATTAACAATGCACAAATAAGGAACATATGGAACAACAATCAGAATAGGTTAAGAGAGACTAAGAGACCAATGAGGTCAAGACAAGGAAGTTTCAATGGACGATGTTTCTCATATCACAGATTTGGGCACATGGATTCACAGTGCAGGACACATGAAAGATAGGAATATGGAAATTTCAAGAACAAATAACTTTTCCATGGGTATTACTACTAATGTAATAAGTTTGGTCACAAACATAATGAATTGTAGGATTCATGACAGAAAAGGACATAGCTTCACTAGGAGAAATCCCAAGACATTTACACCTCCAAGGAATAATAACATTTAGTGTTATAAATGCAATAATGATGGATATACAACAAAGTGGTGTAGAGAAGACATTACAGAATCAAGCATGAACAGGAACAAGAATATGGACATAGATAGGGACAAAAACAAGAACAATCAAAGAATCAAAAGGATCATATGAGAAGGAAAGAGGATAAAGGTAAAGACCAGTGCTTGGTAGGAGTAGAAATACTCCCACACTAGAACTAACAACCTCAATAGGAGGTGGGGGAGGGGCTAAGCAAAGAGACTCATTCTTAGCCTCGAGCCCCAAAGGTGACCCTTTGCCATTGATGTCAAAGGGGGAGAGATTTGAGTAAGGGGGAGATATTTGGTTTAAGGAGAGAGCATTGAGAAAGGGGGAGCATAACAAGAAAAAGGTCAAGTGTTTGATAGAAAGAAATTGGGTTGCCATCAATGAAAAAAAGGGAGATTGTTGGATATTTTGAGTCCATAGAGTTGTCATTGATGTCAAGGCATGAAGTTGTAATTTATGTCAAGGAATAAGCTACCATTGATGCCAAAAGTTCAAAAGGAGAAATGCAAAAGGTTGATGGCAAAAGAGCTTCATAATATTTATTTTTAATATTATGTGAAGCATAAGTAGAATAGTTTTTATTAAAACCATGGATGAGCAAAAATAAAAGATTTTTCATAAAAACCCAAGGAGGCTTTTAATCTCAGATTAGAAATCCCAAGGAAGTTTTAATATTTAATTTATAAATATTTAAATTCAAATTGAATTTAAATTTTATAAATAAATATTATTTATTTGAAGTGGTAAATCCTAAGGAGGCTTTAAACCCTAAATTTAAAAGATTTAAATATTAATATATAATATTTAAATTCTAAAGAATTTAAATAATTTATAAATTAAATATTTAAAGGCAAAGTCATAAGCGTCGACCTCATCCAATTGTTGTAGGTGAGTTGGAGAGGAGAGGGCAATCCTCCAAGGGAGGTCCCAGGTTCGAATCTCCACCCTACCAAAAAGATGAATTGGGTACCCAAAATCCAATTGATAATGTTGGTGCGGGCAGGGCTGGGTGCAACGCTCAGGTGATTTTGATGGTGTAGAACTCCCTGTTTGTGGTCTCTTAGACCAAGGCGGCCCCGTAAGGGGTTTTTTACTTAAAAAAAAAAGCGTCGACCTCAAATAAATTACCTCCGTCGACATGCTTGGAAAAAAGGCATAAAGGTATTTATACCTTAGCCAAAAACATTGGAAGAGCAATTCGATTGATATTCACAATACTCAGTGCAAAACGCTAATGCAAATTCAAAATGGAAGAGCCATTTGAAGTGCTACGTAGAAGGAAGGGAGATGTGTTGGAGAAGGAGCCAAAGGGATCTAAGGAAGGTGAAGGAGAAAAAGTGCACATTGTGCTTTAGTGGATCAAGGTGAACATTTGGCTCACACGACGTGGAAGCCACTGTCAAGGCACTATTGCAGCATAGGGTGCAAGATCGAATCCTATGAACTACAAAGTGGAACAAGGTTTTTATAATTTGATTTTTTATAAATTGCCTATGCTAAGGTTGACAGAGAGATAAGGTGTGGGTAATTTTTTTATTTACCTAAGTGATAAATGGTAAATGTTTCTAGGGTAATTGTTGTTTTTACCTTAGGGAAGTAAGAATTAATATATTGCATTTAGTGTTAAAGTGAATTATTCAATTTAAATGCAATATTAAGAAAGGAGTTATAAGTAGAAGTTGTGTTATATTTTAAAGAGGATTTTGATGAAATCTATGATGTTGAAATTTATTGTTGAGATGGAGCAATAAGGTGTATTTGGGATTTAATTTATCTTTGTGAAAATTGTGAAAAGTGTTAGGGTGATAATTCTTGTCATCTAACCCTTTGTACTTGGCAAAAAAAAGTGGTGATAATTGAAATAGATTTTGAAGATTATTCTTCATCAAAGAAAAAGGTATGAGCATATTATTCCTTGGTTGAGTTGATTGGTTGGTTTTATGGAAAACAACTTTGGAGTGAAAATTACTTGATTAGGTTTTCTTATTGAGTTGTTGAGCCATTGTGAAATGAATGCTATGCACCTTGTTTTATAAGCATTGTTGTTGAAGTGAGTAATTGAGTGAAGAACTTGAACTAGGGTTTGGAAAGAACATGAGTATCATTGTTATGTAAGATTGGTTGATAAGAATTGTTGGAAACATTTTGAGTGAGTGTTCATGTGCTTGGACTATGATTTGTGAACAAGGACTATTTCATTGAAGTGATTGGTTGAGTAGATTTGATAGAGCCTAGTCAAGTGGATGTGTGAAGTGATAGTTCAAGTTCTAAGAAAAAAATTGTTCTATATTTTGAATTGATTTGAAAAAGAGGTTGAGAGTTGATGAGTGTGAAACATATTGAGTCTCTAACAATTCTCTATATGTTTGTGTGATAAAAGAGAGATTGAAAGTGATTGAGAGTTTGTAAATGTAAAACATATTGAGTCTCTAACAATTCTCTATATATACTGTGATAAAAGAGATATTGAAAGTGATTGAGAGTTTGTGAACGTGAAGCATATTGAGTCTCTAACAATTCTCTATATGTTTCTAAAAGAGAGATTGAAAGTGATTGAGCATTGTGATGAATGTGAAGCATATTGAGTCTCTAAAAATTCTCTATATGTTTCTAAAAGAGTGATTGAAAGTGATTGAGCATTGTGATGAATGTGAAGCATATTGAGTCTCTAATAATTCTCTTTATGTTTCTACGAGATTGGACAAGTTCTAGTAAGGACTTGTTGAGCAGATTTGGACAAGTTCTAGTGTGGACTTGTTGAGTAGATTTGAGGTAAGTCTTTGAGAAGACTTGTGGACAAATTGTGTGAGCTTTTGTGAAAGCCTACAATACATATTGAGAGCAGATTGGGATAAGTTCTAGTGAGGATTTATTGAGAAAATTTAGACAAGTTCTAGTGAGGACTTGTTGGGAGTAAATTGGACAAGTCTTTGAGAAGACTTATGGATAGATTTGTGTGAGCTTTTGTGAGCTTTGAGTTAAGGCTTGAGGACAAATATTGAGGATAGATTTGTGCTAGACTAAAGGAATGGATTTAGTGTAGATCAAAGGACAGAGATTGAGGACATATTTATGCTAGACCAAAGTACTATGTTTAGTGCAGATCAAAGGACAAATATTGAGGAAAGATTTGTGCTAGACCGAAGGACTATGTTTAGTATAGATTCGATGATAGAGTTTGGTGTATATTTGAGTATAGGTTTGTGCCAATCCAAAGATAGATATTGAGTAGATTTGTGCTAGACTGAAGGACCATGTTTAGTGCAAATTTGAGATAGATCTTTGAAGGTGGTAGAGTTTAGAGGATGATAGTCTCTAGTGGATAGAGATCCATTCGCCAGGGTAGTGAGGACAAGTGTCTTCAGTGGATAGAGATCCATTAGCCAGTGCAATGGGGGTAGTAGTTCTTCTATAAGATCACTAGTCAAAGCTTAGGAGAAAGGAGTTATGCTATGGATAAATATCCATGAACTTGATTAGGGGATTGTTGTCTCCTTTGTATAGAGATCCATAAATATTGTAACAGGGAAAGGATTCCTAAGAGAATTTATTTGAGAAAATATTAGTGAAAGATTTTCTTTGTGGAGTATCCCACATTGGGTGAACCACATTAAATTGGTGTCTCTATTGTGTGTTATTATTTATGCATTGCTTTGGTTATTATTATTGATATTGCCATTTATTACATTGTATAATACTATTTGGAAAATAAAAGTAAAAAGTTGTATTATACTATTCACCCCCTTCTTAGTATAAGCTTGTGTTCTTCACCTATACCTTCAAACATATTTTTCATCACAATTGTAACACAAAAATTGAGTAGTTGAGCATCCATTTCTTCTGTAATCATTTGTTTGTGGGAAATAATTTTATTTTCATTATTGGTTGAGAACTTGGAAGGAAAGGAGGATTTAATTTATGGAAATTTAGATGTCCTCCTTTGAGCTTAGAATTTTTTTTTAGCCAACCATGCCAAGCTTATGGCCTACATCATTGTTTGTAGTTTGAACACCTTGACCTCAACCTGGAGATCATCCTTCAAGCCATTGATGAAACAACTCATAAAAAACTTCATTCAACCCTTTGGTTTTGTTAGCCAAAATTTCAAATTGGTTCAGGTAGTCTCAAACTATAGAGGTTTGCCTTACTTCGATCAATGTTACTTGAAACCCATCGTACTCACTAGGGCCAAAGCGAGTGAGTAATTGGAACTCAAACTTCCTAAGAGGGATCAATAATTGTATGTTGTAACCATAGGTATCACTATAATGCTTTATATTAAAATTTAAAAGAGACCATACTAATCCATAAATTTTTAGGGATATTATGAATTTTAAAAAATTGATCTGTATGACATAACCGCCCATCTACATCCTTATCGTTGAACTTAGGAAAGTCCATTTTGGGAATATTAAAGGGAGTATCTTTGTTAAGAAAATTTTTAATGTCTTCCTTGTCCTTATGGGTTCCTTTCCATAACCAAAAGATTCAATGCCACAATTCTCAAATACCTTTGAGCCATCATTAATTTTTGCCTCAAGATCTAAGGAACAACCTTCAAAGTTGGATTTGGAGTGAAGATAGTCACCTCTCAGTTATTGTACATCATATACACCATGCACCACATCGATAAGTTGACTAAGTTGAGAGTTTATTTTCTCTAGGGAGTGGGCCTGTTCAATCTCCTTTTGGTTTCCATGAGTACCCCCAACCATTTTGGTGTGTTTTGAGCAACCCTGACTAACTTCCTAAAATAGAAGTGTGATTTCATTAGTTACTATTTGTAGTAAGGATCCAATAAATTCCTTAGGTGCTATATATAAAAATGATCAGCTTGAAAAGATAACCACAATGAGTTATGTACCCCAACACTAATTTTGGACACCCCAAAGTTTCTTTTACTATTATTTTGATGAGTCTACTAGAGTGGTCTATGTTTCTCTAGAGGTTGGGTTCAAGAGTTAGGTTCTATGTTTGTCAACTTTGCCCTATTTTTTTTGACTACGAACCACTCATAACACTACACTATCACCTGTACTATAAATACTAACACTGTTCTCTGGTTTCTTGTACTGACACTGTCTATTATATTTGTGTCACTAAAACTCTATAACTATAGAATGTTATAGACAATTGTTACTACCAACTAACAATCCTGACCGAACTATAACTGAATTAATACACTTACAAAATATACCTTGACTTTTTCTATTTGGTTCCCCAAATTTTTCCTTCATGCATGTAGTTTGTTTCATGATAGGAAAGTCTCCTTGTACGCTCAATTTTTATGGGAAACTTTGTGGTTGCAGGGTTAACACAAACACTTTTTTTTTTTGTACTCTAATCTAGGGAGTATGTAATACCCATAGGCCATCTATTATACTATAGTGATGAATGATAGTGATCAGACCAATATTTCAAACCACTACTCAAGAAGGATTCCACACATACCCTTGAGCACACTACCTGCCTCTTCAACAGTATGGGAGGGTAATATTTTTATATGTTGTGTCAGGTGTACTATGGATAATACAAGGCCAAAAAATATTCCTAGGGCTAAAGGTTTGCTAAATCGTAGGTGGTCTCCCTAAATACCTAAAGATACAAGAAAGCTCAATTTTGTACGTGGATGTTGTATGAGGCCTGGGTATTGGAGCTTGATAACCCTTCTCTTCACTAGATGATTTATCGGCTATCTAACTTAGCCAGTTAAGACAACTCCTCCATGATATTTAAAAACTCTCGACATAGGGTTTCTAACCTACACAACTATTTTGCAGATATTGCTACTCATATCCATAAAGATAATGGAGACTTAAAAATAAAGGATTATGTTTTTGCTAATTTTTTTTAAATAAAGGACAAATAGAAAATGGAAAACATATGAAAATTATACCTAACAATCATAATGGATGGATAATAACTATCATAGTTGTAGTGGAGCTCGACCATGGAAATCACTTTGAAACCACTTGTTAAGAAACTACTATTAAAAATAAAATCACTCACAAAAATAAATGGAGATTCATGAAATAATATAATATCACAATGCAAAAAGTAAATACAAAATTAAACAATCTCACAACAACATAGAATCATAGGTATCTTCAAGGGGGCAACCTCCTTCAACACATTCATTAATTTATAAAAAGACACATCCATTTATGGATCCATGTCTTTTAAAGATACACTTCATGCAACCCTAACCCTAAGCTCAAGAGTTGGATTACATGCAAAATGCCACTCAAGCTAGAATCTTCTACGAAATAGCAGTTACATTCTTGATAACAGTTACATGAAATGACCCCACTTGTCTAGGTGCTTTACGTTCCACATACCACTACAAAATATTACAAAATAATATTATAAAGGGATATCCATGTTGGAAGTGGGTCATTACAATAATCAATTGAGAATTACAAAATGGTATTAGGATGGGATCCTAACAACAATATCAAGGAATAAATGGACTCATTATTTGAGTTACCAAAGTAGAGCAATAGAAATGTGGAGTGTAGGCAGGCAAATCCATATAAGAAGCAAGCATAAAATTGGGATTTGCACAATCTTGAATAAGAATGTACTATCTAGTGAGATAGTACAATTGGCAAGAAGAATGTACTATCTAGTGAGATAGTACAATTGACAAGTTAAAATGTACATTGTACAATTTGGTATAAATTGTACAATTAGGAAATAAATTATTAAAATGCATGTGAAATGAAATGAAATGTGAAGACATGCAAATGAAATGTAATTTGATGAAAATCAAATTAAACCTTAGTCAACATTAATTAAATTTATTAATGTATGGGCCGTTTTAAATAATGAAATGTCTCAGAAACCGCTTTGGAATGACCTGAACTTACATTATAAGCCCCCCAATTCAAAATTTTGGGTTGTTGGTTGTGTGTTGGTTGTTGGATTGGTTGATGGTGGATTGTAGATCAGTCATTGTGGCTGGTGTTGGATTCCATTGTCATGGTTATCCATGGAATGAGTCAAATTTATTGTTGCAATTTATGTTGTAATGTATAATCCCTGTGTACAACTTCAGAATAATATAAATCTTTGTTTTAGTCAAATTTGGTTATGCATGTGTGTGGATCTGATGGCAATATCAATAAATGTATTGTTGGAGGATTTTTATTGATATTGCAGGTGTTGTGGAGTCCAAATCTCTTGTGGAGTTGCATATCCAGAACCATACTACCATCCAATGTACTATAATGAGAAATATAGAAATAAAGAGAAATTGATATTTATGGTGGTTATCCATTATTAGGAATGATGTTTTTGGCAATAAGAGGTAAATGGGTATTTTTATAATTCAATATATTTGGGAGAATAAGAGTTTTTACCAAACCGTACAACACCATGACCAAACCATACAAGGGTTTACAATTTTGTACATCTGATGATTTTTTAGCCTAAAACTATACTTTGAGGCATGTTGATACAAGACTAAAACAACACAGCAAATTAAAACGATCCTCCCCCACAGAGGTCTTTCAATTTGGAAATATATCAGTTACATTCAAAATGGCCTAGCCTCGAATACAATGCATGCACGGTCCTTTTATCCCCGACCCCAGCTTCGCCCGACATCATTACACAAAGTGCGGGATCCCCTGTAACCATCCACACGAATGTTCTCTGGCCGTCTACAAGATGTTTCCAGGTGCCCCGTATTCTCATGGTATGTAATGGTGGAGTGCACTGCAGCTGCCTGTCAACCCATCCGCCAAGTTATCATTCATAGGAATGCGCCAAAGCCACTGGTAGTTCGTTGCCACGTGTCCCCTTGTCAGAGTCCCAGCAACCGCTTCATACTCTAGGGCCGCCTGTAACTTTACGCCATGTGTCCCTCTGTAATGGTCTACAACCATCGGCTGGTCAGGGGTCGTGAGCGTTCTATCATGATATCGCGACGTTCTTGCTCCCATACCATCTCTCTCCTCTTTGGTCGTGATATCGCGACGTCTTGGCGTTGGCTTTTCTTTTCTTCCTTGGGGCCATGATTTCGTGACACGTCATGATATCGCGACGTCTAAGCCTTCCTTACTCACTTTCTGCCTTTGGACCGCGAAACCGCGACATGTCACGATTTCGTGACATCTTTGCTTTCCGTACTCAGCTGCTTCGTTCGGGCCGTGAAACCGTGACATGCTACGATTTCGCGACATCTTTTCCCTTCAAGTATTGCCTCCTAGAAGTGTCACGATTTTGTGACGTTCTTTGTGCCTTCGAGTCTTTCCTTTGGAAGCATCGTGATTTCGTGACCATTTTGTCCCTTGGTGTCTTCGTTCCAAAGGTGTCACGATTTCACGACCACCTTGTGCCTTTAAGCCCTTACTCCAGAAGTGTCACGATTTCGCGACCACTTTGCGTTTTAGAACCTTGCCTCTGGAAATGTCGTGATTTCATGACATCTTTGCACCGTTGAGCCTTCGCACCGAAAGCGTCACGATTTCACGACCGCTTTGCGTTTCAGAACCTTGCCTCTGGAAGGGTCACGATTTCACGACCACCTTGCGTTTTAGAACCTTTCCTCCGAAGATGTCGCGATTTCACGACCACTTTGTGCCCTCCAGTCTTGTCCTCGAAAGTGTCACGATTTTGTGACGTCTTTGAGCCTTAGAGATCTTCCCTCCGAATGTGTCACAATTTCGTGACCACTTTGTGCCTTGGCCTCCTTGCTGTGAGAATGTCGTGATTTCGCGACCATTTGGCATCGTGGCTTCTCTGCTCCGAAAATGTCATGATTTCGTGACCATTTGACGCCCAAGCTGCTTGGATTCGAAAATGTCATGATTTCACGACCATCTGGCACCCAAGCTCTTTTGCTTCGAAATTTTTGCAATTTCACGACCAATTGGACGTTCGAGCTGCTTTGTTTTGGAACTGTCGTGATTTCGCGATCATTTGGCACCTTGACCCTGTTCATCAAAAAGTGTCGTGATATCGCGACAGTTTGGTCCCTTGGCGCTCTTCCTCAAAAAGCCTCATGCTATCACGACAGTTTTGGAACTTAGAGGAAAAAAACATTTTTTGGTGATGCAAGATTGCTTCTTCGCCTCTGGATGCTCCTGCATCAGACACCCGATGTGAGTTTGAGAAGTGACCTTCACTTCTGATCTTTTCGAGGTAGACCCAGGCGATCCACCTCAGCCTTTGACAACCAAGTCGCATCTTCTATGGGTCTACCTTTCCATTTGACTAAATACTCAGAGTAACTCCTGTTCCTAGTACTTCGGCCCTCACGAGTATCCAGAACTTCTTCTATCTCGTTCGAAACTGGGATGACTGCTGGAATGCTCCACAAATCTAGACTGGGTACCTCACTGCTTTCTCCTTCATGGTACTCGACCAAATATGAGATGTTAAACACGGGGGAGATGTTAAGTTCGCTTGGTAACTCCACCTCGTATGCATTACCCGAATCCCATTTGCCAATGATCTTGCATGGCCCAAATTTCTTTATTTTTAGTTTGTTATAGGTCTTGGCGGGAAACCGCTCCTTCCTCAGATGGACCATGACATAATCTCCTACTTTGAACTCTTTGGCTCGACATTTTTGGTCCGCCCTTGTCTTGTACTGAGCATTCATCTTGGCAATGTGTCCATTCACTTCCTTATGCACTCCCTTCAGGTGTTCGACAAAGTCTTCTACCTCAGCACTGCATTTCTCCCTCGTATCTATCCTTCGCAACTCTAAAGCGTTTCTGGGGCTGCTCCCATAGATGATCTGGAATGGTGATTTATTTGTACTCCTATTGATCGAGCTGTTATATGCGAATTCTACTTGCGGTAGAACTAGATCCCATCCCTTGGGCTTGTCCCCTACCAAGCAACGCAGTAGGTTGCCCAAAATCCTATTAACCACCTCTGTTTTGCCATCTATTTGGGGGTGGTATGTAGAACTGAACTTTAAATCTGTCTTCAGTTTCTTCCACAGGGTCCTCCAGAAATACCCTACAAACTTAGTATCCCTGTCCGACACAATGCTTCTTGGCAGCCCATGAAGGCGTACCACTTCCTTAAAGAAAAAACCAGCTACATGGACCGCATCGCTAGTCTTCTGGCATGAGATAAAGTGAGCCATTTTTGAAAACTGGTCCACAACCACAAATATGGAATCGTGTCCCCTCTGCGTCCTGGGTAAACCAAGCACAAAATCCATATTAATATCTTCCCACGGTCTTTCTGGTATAGGTAGCGATTGATACGAGCCAATAGGCTGCCTCACACCTTTGGCCATCTGGCATATCCTACAACTCTGCACAAACTTTGCCACATCTTGTTGCAATTGCAGCCAGTAATAGTTTTCACTAACCAGTGAGATAGTTTTGTCACGACCAAAATGTCCCGCTAAACCTCCACTGTGCTTTTCCTTGATGAGATTTTCTCTCATTGAGCTCCTCAGAATGCATAATTGGTTCCCCCTGAACAGCATCCCTTCTTGAACTAGGTAATTCAACCACTTAGTCCTATCCAACGTAACAGGCGCAGTGCAGGCTTTCCAAGCTTCTGCGAAATCGAGGTCTGCAGGGTATAAGCTTTTGAGCTCAGCAAACCTTACAACCTCCACTTTCATTTCCATCATCAAACATTGTCTCCTACTCAAGGCATCTACCACCCTATTGGACCTTCCGCTCCGATGCTTCAGCACAAAGGTATAGCTCTGCAGGAACTCTACCCATTTCAGATGCCTCTGATTCAATTTCCCTTGACTGTTAATATACTGCAATGCTTGATGATCGGTATAAAGAACAAATTCTTTTGGCAACAAATAGTGCCTCCATTTCTTGAGTGCTTGAACTATGGCGTAGAACTCCTGATCATATACCGAATACTTCCTCCTGGCATCATTGAGCTTCTCACTGAAATACGCAACAGGCCTACCCTCTTGGCTCAATACGGCTCCTATGGCACTGCCACTCGCATCGCAGTCCACCTGAAACACCTTATTGAAATCTGGAAGTGCTAAGATGGGTTGCTCAGTGACATTCTTCTTTAGCATAGCAAAGCTTTTGTCTGCTCCAACTGTCCACTGAAATTCCTTCTTGTTCCCCTTCATTGTCTCCGTAAGAGATGCGCAAATACTGTCTGAAGTTTCTAATGAACTTTCTGTAGAAACTGGCCAGACCATGAAATGATCTAACCTCGGTCACACTTCTTGGAGCAGGCCATTCCAGGATAGCCTTCACCTTTTTGGGGTCCATTTTGAGACCATTTGCTGAGATAACAAATCCCAGGTATACTAGCTCCTTCTTCACGAAGTTGCACTTCTTTAGATTGATCAGTAACTGCTCCTCCTGTAGTTTCTCAAAAACCCTCCTGATGTGCATCAGGTGCTCCTCTAGGGTTCTGCTAAAAATCAAGATGTCATCCAAGTAGACAATAATAAATTTGCCCAGAAATTCCTTCAGGACTTCATTCATTAACCACATGAAAGTACTTGGTGCATTGGTCAGCCCAAATAGCATAACCAACCACTCATACAACCCCTCTCTGGTTTTAAAGGCTGTCTTCCACTCATCCTCTTCTCTAATGCGGATCTTATGGTAACCACTTTTCAAGTCAATATTTGTGAAGTATTCAGCTCCACTTAAGCAGTCCATGATATCATCCATCCTTGGTAGTGGGAACCTATATTTGATGGTGATTTTGTTAATTGCCCGAGAGTCCGTGCACATCCTCCATTCCCCATCCTTCTTGGGTGCTAGTACTGCTGGTACTGCACATGGACTAAGGCTCTCCCTAATCAGCCCTTTCTTCAACAGATCTTGAACTTGCTGATTCAACTCCTCAGTTTCCACAGGCGTCATTCGATGTGCAGCCTTGTTTGGCAAGCTCGATCTAGGCACCAAATCTATGTGGTGACTGATCTTCCTAACAGGCGGTAAACCTTCAGGAACATTATCAAAAATGATATATGGGAATTCCTCTAATAGTCCCATGACTTCCATTGGGATTTCCTTGCATCCTTCTTCCCTAACCCTGGGGATTATGGCATAGCACATACGATCTAGCTTCAGGCCTTCCAAAAATCTTTTGCCATCAACTAGACAGACTCGTGCACTGCTGCACACTTTCTCATCCGCCTCCTTCAGGGGTTTTAACTTATGGCAAACTCCATTCTTTGACAAAGAATATGTGTTGGCTCGACCATCATGTACAACACTTCGGTCAAACTGCCATGGTCTCCCAAGCAACAGGTGACATGCATCCATAGGCAAGATGTCACATAAGACCTCATCTCGGTAAGTTCCAATATTGAACTTCACCAGGCATTGCTCACTTACTAGCACCCGATGGTATTTTTGCAACCATGCAATTCGATAAGGGTGTGGGTGTTTCCTCCTTTCCAACTGGAGCTTGGCAACCATTTCCTCAGAAACCAAATTGTCAGTGCTTCCATTATCGATAATGACGTTACATACCTTGCCTGCACACTTGCATCTGGTTTGAAACAGACTGTTCCTTTGGTCTGCCTTTTCCTCTTCATTCAACATGACCCTTCTGATGATCATTGCCTCTCCCATTTCTGCCTCCTCAGAGTGCTCAGACTCTACACCTTTGTCTGCTACAACAGCTTGAGCCTGACCCTCAGGTCTTCGATTTGGCCTCTCTTGATGTTGCAGGCAGTTGTATGCCCTGTGTCCTTCTTCTCCGCAGTTGAAGCAGGTTCCTCGAAAGACACCTCTTCCAAACCCTCACCCAAGCCTACCTCTTCCTCTCAGGTAGTTGTTCTGATTGCGTGGGCGTTGGTCATTCTCCTCCTTCCCTACTTTCTGTTTTTGGCTACTGCTAGCTTCACCAGTTTTCTCCAAATCTCTGTACCTTCCTCCATTGGTTCTTCCACCAACTCTTCCACCCCTGTCCTTTCCTCTCTGCTTTCCATCAAATCTCCTATTCAGTTTCTCCTCCACTTTTAATGCAAAATGGTATGCATCCTCCACCGTGCTCATCCTAACCAGCCCCAGCTCTTCTTGAATGTTGGTTCGCAATCCGTTGATGTATTGTGCGACTTTCTCCTTTTTCGCCTTCGAATGGCCGATTCTGATCGAGATTTGATAGAACTCCTTTGTATACTCCTTGACAGATTTGCTTTCCTGTCGAAGACTCTGCATCTTTCTCAACAAATCCAACTCGTAATCTGTAGGGATGAACTATCTCTTCAATTTCTCCACCATCCTATCCCACCTGGTGATCTTTTCCTTTCCCCTCCTGTTCCTTTCCAGCTACACTCCTTTCCAACAGATGCTAGCATGTCCTTTAGGCTTGGTTTTTGTGAACCTGATTCGATTTGGGTCTGAGATCTCTTCATACTCGAAATACTCCTCCATGTCGTTGATCCAATCTATCAACTCCTCAGGGTTGAGGTTCCCAGAGTAAGTAGAGACGTCAAATTTCGGCTTCTTCCCAATCTGGGAGATGGCCCTATACAGCCTAGCCTCTGCTGGATCCAAGGCTTCTTCCTCATCGGATGGACCCTCTTCTTCCCAGACCTCACCTCACTGGGTTCCTCCCTTCTTGGCTCAACTCCTCTTCTTATTTCCTCCTGTAGGGCTTCAACTTGCCTCTGCAAGGCTCTAAGATCGACCTCTGCTTGCCTGTTCCTCACACCACCATGGTTCCTGCACAAAGGCATCCTGCTTCTTCCTCATAACCCACAACCACGGTCCTGGTGCAAACTGCCTCACTATCGACGATCGGTTTGCACACTCAGAACCAACCTGGCTCTGATACCACTTGATACAGGACTAAAACAACACAACAAATTAACACGATCCTCCCCCACAGAGGTCTTTCAATTCAAAAATATATCAGTTACATTCAAAATGGCCTAGCCCTGAATACAATGCATGCACGGTCCTTTTATCCCCGACCCCAGCTTCGCCCGACATCATTACACAAAGTGCGGGATCCCCTGTAACCATCCGCACGAATGTTCTCTGGTCGTATGCAAGATGCTTCCAGGTGCCTCGTATTCTCATGGTCTGTAATGGCGGAGTGCGCTGTAGCCACCTATCAACCCATCCGCCAAGTTATCATTCATAGGAATGAGCCAAAGCCACTGGTAGTTCGTTGCCATGTGTCCCCTTTTCAGAGTCCCAGCAACCGCTTCATACTCTAGGGCCGCCTGTAACTTTACACCACGTGTCCCTCTGTAATGGTTTGCAACCGCCGGTTGGTCAGGCATCATGAGCGTTCTGTCATGATATCACGACGTTCTTGCTCCCATACCATCTCTCTCCTCGTTGGTCACGATATCGTGACGTCTTGGCGTTGGCTTTTCTTTTCTTCCTTGGGGCCGCAATTTCATGACACGTCGTGATATCACGACGTCTAAGCCTTCCTTACTCGCTTTCTACATTTGGGCCGTGAAACCGTGACATGTCGTTATTTCATGACATCTTTGCTTTCCGTACTCGACTGCTTCGTTTGGGCCGTGAA
The DNA here is from genome assembly GCA_028583015.1 of Wollemia nobilis. Classification (NCBI taxonomy): domain Eukaryota; kingdom Viridiplantae; phylum Streptophyta; class Pinopsida; order Araucariales; family Araucariaceae; genus Wollemia; species Wollemia nobilis. The sequence goes on from JAQPPZ010013402.1 coordinate 25,797, forward strand.
ACCGTGACATGCCACGATTTCGTGACATCTTTTCCCTTCAAGTCTTGCCTCCCGAAAGTGTCACGATTTTGCGACGTTCTTTGTGCCTTCAAGTCTTTCCTTCGAAAGCGTCACGATTTCGCGACCATTTTGTCCCTTGGTGTCTTCGTTCCAAAGGTGTCGCGATTTCGCGACCACCTTGTGCCTTTAAGCCCTTACTCCGAAAGTGTCGCGATTTCGCGACCATTTCACGCCCTTGAGTCTTCGGCTCGGAAGTGTCACGATTTCGTGACCACTTTGCGTTTTAGAACCTTACCTTCGAAAATGTCACGATTTTGTGAAATCTTTGTGCCGTTGAGCCTTCGCACCGAAAGCATCTCGATTTCGTGATCGCTTTGTGTTTCAGAACCTTGCCTCTGGAAGGGTCGCAATTTTGCGACCACCTTGCGTTTTAGAACTTTTCCTCCGAAGATGTCGCGATTTCGCAACCACTTTGGGCCCTCCAGTCTTGTCCTCGAAAGTGTCACGATTTCGTGATGTCTTTGAGCCTTAGAGCCCTTCCCTTCGAATGTGTCACGATTTCGCGACCACTTTGTGCTTTGGCCTCCTTGTTGTGAGAATGTCGTGATTTCGTGACCATTTGGCATCGTGGCTTCTCTGCTCAGAAAATGTCATGATTTCGTGACCATTTGACGCCCAAGCTGCTTGGCTTTAGAAATGTCACGATTTCACGACCATCTGGCACCCAAGCTCTTTTGATTCGAAATTGTCATGATTTCACGACCAATTGGATGTTCGAGCTGCTTTGTTTCGAAACTGTCGTAATTTTGCGACCATTTTGCGCCTTGACCCTCTTCATCAAAAAGCGTCGCGATATCGCGATAGTTTGGTCCCTTGGCGCTCTTCCTCAAAAAGCTTCGCGATATCGCGATAGTTTTGGCACTTAGAGAAAAAAAACATTTTTGGGTGATGCAAGATTGCTTCTTCGCCTCCGGATGCTCCTGCATCACATGTTGAAGGTAAATCAAGTGATTTCCAAGTGAATCCTGATAGAATGAGTGAGATTTGAGCGATTCCAAGATTCTTGGAGAAATAGTACAATCATCAGTTATAACCATACAACTGTACGTTTTGGGGTTGTACAGTCTCAGTTGTATATTTTAGGAGTTGTACAATTGTAAACTGTACAGAATTGGCCAGATTTAGCACAATTAGTTGGAAGTTATATTAAATATATCTGATCACATCCCTCTAGAGAATACTACACTCCACTCGTGCTACATGGAGCCAAAAAAGTAGTTTTAGGTAAATGAAGTAGGGAAAAACGGTGCACCAAAATGCTAGTAATGAGTTGCAAGTATATTCTATTTCCTAAGAGTACCAAAGAGAACGCATGCAAGCGATATGGAAATGAAAGCGAATAACAAGAAATGAAGCGAAAATAAACTGATTTCTTATTAATAATGTAGATTAGATCCATATTATAAAATTTCCCCTTTGAGGGCTCAAAATTTGATACAATAGTTACAAAAATTGGGTGCCCAAGGATCGAAATCCTCCAAAGGAATATGGTGCACATCCACTATATTTTTGCATACCCACAATCAAGGTTGGTGGGCCAATGTCACCACAACTTGTACCACTAATATTTATGTCTTATGCTACTTCCTGATGTGTTCTATGACCTGAACCTATGCACAAAGAAACAATAAACATCAAGTAGCAAGTGTGTATGATCTAAAACATGCAATCCCCATAAGTAAGAAAAGAGCATATGTAGCGTGCCTATACCAAATGAACTCCAAATGCTATGGAATTACAAAGATAAGTAAAGTAAGAGGTTTTGGGAATATATCACCTAAAAATATGTTGAAATTGTGTCCGTTGACGTGGCATAATTGTAGTGTGCTTCCTTAACCTGTAAAAACCTAAGCATGTAATTTACTAATCTAAACATATCCAAAACCTATGCAATTTGGACAGTAAGCATAAAGTGAAATTATAAGAGAAACCATGTGGTCATATTTTATATATCAAGCCCATATCCATGTGCATTCTCCAGTGGGTCCTGCAATCCTACAAAACCTTAACATCATAATATCTTGGCCAATATAACTCAAAAATGCATGAAATGTGAACTGTAGCATCATGTGATAATATAGAAAATACCTATTTAAAAAAATTCACAAAATGGTTAACATATTTGTATTCATTTTTGGGTGGGAGGAATAGGACTATCATAAATTGGGGGGCACCCGAGGGTGGGATGCCCTCTGATTCTTCCTAAATGTTACCACCAATACCACTAGGGAATGGTCCAAAATACTATGGGGGGTATTTTCATCAAATTTGAGGTGGAAATTCACTCAATTTATAGTTCTTTGTCAACAAATTGCATCGCTTTGAGTTGCTCGATAACCTCCTTCGCTAAGAAGAGATCTCGAGAGAAAGAGAGCACAATCAGGTGAGGGAAAATCTCGGCATTACTTCATTGTGTAACCTTAAACTCCTCTCTCATTTATGTGGAAATTGGATCCAATTTATAGCCCAAGGAGGCTCATGTGCAAAAGTGCATGCAAGGGCATGCATGGCAAGAGGTGCCACTTGGCCACCAAGGTCGCATGCACTAGAGGGGGAAGAGGATCTCCCAAATTGGCCTCCCTTATGGATCAAGGTATAAAGATGCTGCATGCTCTGACTCATGGGTGAGAATAGGTAGGAATATGACCATTACCAGGTACCATTTATCCAGTTTGACTTTTTATCGATCAAACATGCTATTCACTCCACCTTGGGATGAATGCTGTTATTCGCTCTAGGGTGGGATGAATAGGTTCTGTATTCATCCCAGGGTGGGACGAATAGGAACAAGGTGCCCAAAAGGTCCCAAAATGGCCTAAAACCTTCCAAAAACCTACACAAAGTGGCTATAACCACTGTATACCTTCTGAGGACTGCCCTAGGGACCATATGATGTCAATTTAGTCATTGCTTCAATAGCATAATCAGATTGACCAGATTTTAGTGTCTATAGATGCCCCTTTTTGAGATGCATTATGTGTAGCACAACGCTGAGAAAAAATGGATGACTAAAATATTCAATTATTAAGGTTGTTCAATAACCTAACCAAATTTAGATGCCCCAATCTTGGAAAGAGCATACATTTTTGAATCCTTGCTTTTGACGAGCTAAGGAATTTGCTTCAAGTACAACCTCTCCAGTAAGGTTAACTTGATCTTAGACATCAGTCATGAAGATGATTCCATAATGCCAAGTATTTTTTTAATTTGAATTTTGTGCTTGTTTTCTGTCCCAAGCAGGGGCATGATTGTCTTTGCCAATGATTCTTTGAACGAACACACATTGTTTGATTGAGTGTGTACTTGTTGATTTGGACTGAGTATGATTACCCCCTCAAGCGATGAGTCTATGAGGGAATGAATCATGAGAAAAGTGACAAGTCACTTGATCTAGATGAATATTGTTAAGGTGGCCTTTAGTTGTACTCATTAAAAATTAGAGCAATTTTGGAAGGAATGTTGACAATGTTATTGATGCTTCATGGAAGAAAAGAGTTGAAAACTTCATTCCCGTGGGGTAGTCTAGCCATCATGGCCTTCTTAGGGATTAAATTAGTAACTCTTCAGTGTATCCATGGTGATTTTGAGTTCCATCATCAATCTTGAATGAATTCCATCAATTTGACTTATTTTTGGTGGGTGTTTGGACCCTTTTGGGGGCAGTTTTGAGCTATTTTGGTCTATAAATTCTGTATTCACCCTAGGGTGGGATGAATGCAAATTTGGTATTCATTCCAAGGTGGTATGAATGGCCAAAAGTGCATTCATCCCAACGCGGGTGAATAAGATTGCTAAAATCCTATATAAACCTCAAATGTGAGTTTTGTTCTCATTATTGCATGTTTTCTTTGGTGATTTGAGAGGTGAGGAGGAGGAGAGTGATTTTCCATAGCAAAGCATTGTCAAAATAATCCTGAAATATCCATGAGTTAGCAAGAAGAGGCATCCAACAGAGGAGCCGGTGCTAGGTGGGTATGTACTAACTCGGCTACCTCGTTATGCTTGCTTGAAGAGTGCAATGTTTTGTTTTTTTTGAGGTGTATCACATATAATAGGTAATTAAACCTAATTTAGATGGAATACACTGTATGTTGTGTTTTGTTTATGTTTTTGCACATTTATATTTCTTTTGTAGATTAGTTTTGTATTGTTTTTGGGCCTTTTGGAGGCCATTTTGAAGCATGAAGAATGCCTGGTTATTGCTTGCATATTGTTACCAGGTGGTGAAGAGTCGGTATCAAAACTTGAAGCTCTTCAAGACCACCTAAGATGCCTTAATAGAGGCTGACTAGGAGTGGCTTGACATCATGGGGCTCAAGTAGGTTACCCGATTGGAGCCTGTGATAGACAATCAAGTCTACTTGACCACTCTTATTAGCTTGTGGGACTCGTAAATGAACATCTTCCACCTACTGATGAGGGAGATGATGGTGATGCTAGAGGACGTCTATTGGATTCTATAGATTCTGATAGAGGGGTGATCGATCCACTCTACACACCGTGATCTGAGAGGTGTAGTGTTGATGAGGTACTTTGGTGAGGATACAGATGTGGTAGAGGTAGACTACTGAAATGGAGGGATACTGATGGGGTTTTGGCATGAATACAGGGTATTGGGGGTGAAGCATGCATTACTGATGACCCTCATCTCTAATTTGCTTCTTTTAGATTCCTCAGGAGCTAGGTTCCCATAGAACTTGTTGGAGCTGGTGTACGTCTTGGTGGGGTGCACTAAGGAGGAGCCATTGGTGATGGTTTGGGTGACTACACAATTGGTACAAATCTACAATGAGTTGTATGAGATCCACTACCATTGATGGAAGGGCTTGGGGTGTGGCTTCTTATTGTAGTGCTGGGGATGGTAGCACATAGCTGTGGGGTGACCACATGGATTACCATGGATGACCTAGGTAAAAATAGTTGACAGGAAGATAGGATATGGTATCCTATGGTAGAGGGCTCAGGATATAGGTTAGAGTCATCGGTTTGGAAGTGATGTAGAGCACTATGTCGATGCTTTTTCATGATTGGCCCTAGGGTAGGTGATATGGTGACTATACAAGGACTATCCATATTGGGTGAATGCTAGAGAGAAGCTCCACTAGTTGGGGTGAGGTAGATGGGTGATTGCAAGGTACGAGATCGAGTGGGAGTACTTCAATTTTGATCAGGTTATACAAAAGTTTGGGCTTCATCAAGGACTACCCGGGGAGACAGTGGTATACCAACATTATGGGGATAAGAGGAAATTGAGTTGGCCTACAGTGGAGGATTTTGGAGAGGAGGTAGATCCTATAGTAGATGTTCATGATGTGGATGATGCTGAGACTACAGAGGAGTATGAATTGTGGTGGGTGATGTGCTAGTGGTGAGGTACAGGGGCCCTAGGGGGTGAGGTGGCTAGGGCAATGAATGAGGTGATGTAGGATGTCCTTAAGGGGGACTAGGAAGAGGTGGGTGAGCCTCATGGGCATCACCATTAGGTAGATGAGCAGGTAGAGATCCTAGAATTGGGAGATTAGGGTGACTATGGGTATGCAGAGGATCATGGGGCACAAGCACCGTAAGGTATGCAGGGTGACCGATATCTAGAGCTACAAGCTAAGCTGGGAAGGGTTCGACATGAGAGATCTCCTTCGAGTATAGGCATAGGAGGATCAGGTTGAGATATCATCACTATGGGTATAACTTAAGGTAAGGGGTCCTAGGTAGGAGGGATCCAATAGTGAGGAAATAAAGAGGCTACAGGTGGAGGTGCTATGACTATAGTCAGTGGTGGAGAATTACCAGGCATGGGGAAAGTGCAGGTAGGCTTATGTTGATCAGTTGGAGATGGAGGTAGTGCACCTTGGGGGGCATCTACCTGATGATGGAGAGACTAGTGGATCACACCAGACTCAAAGAGAGATAATGCTATCATCCACTAAGCGAAGGACTGATAGGGCTGGGGGCAGTAGACATGGGGGATCACAACGGACCTAGACTACATGTATTAGTGTAAGTCATAGCACCGGTCCAGCATGACCATGGTGATGGAGACTCTTGGGACTCTTTTTGGATTTTGGATTTTTGGTATTGGTGAGGTATGAGGACCCACTTTATTGTAGCCTACGATCATATTTGGAAACTATGATGTATATTTTTACCCCATATATATATGCGATTTTGTTATGGTCATCATGTGTCTCTGTTCTTGCTTTATGAGATGAATGCAATGTATGCATTTCATTTCTAATGATACGTTAGATGCTTATTATGTATGTACATGGATGCTTTTGTGTTATGATGGGATGTTGATGGATGTATGCATGTGTTATGGTGATTTGATTTGATACTATCTATATTTGTGGATGCACAGTGAGATGGGTAATTTTATTGATTGGTGAAATGAAATGTGACTAATGATTTGACACACTATGTTAGCAACATAGACTGTATAGAACACATTAATTCCTTTTTTTTAAAATATTTTTGGTGTTTTGTTTTTGTGTAATGGATATATGGAAATGTACTATTGGAATGTGATAAAATGGAATAAGTGAAATGAGATGTTAGAGAATGTAGATGAGGTTTTCATGAGACTCAAACACTCTATCTAACTTGATCAAAGGTTGTATTTTGACTATGAAAGACTTTTTGACAAGGTGTGAATCTGCTAGGATGACCAAGATACTCAATATCCCTGTGTGTCCAAGTGAGTTCATTCCTATGAGACGCATAAAGATACCGCATTCCAGATAGGCTATCCAATAAATTTGTAATGAGGATCACCCTATGAATGCCATAATCCTAGGTTTGTACTTAGTTGGAATAGATCACTAGGTAGTGTAGGCTACCAAAAGCTAGCTCATCCACATGCAAACATTGGTTTGTATACATGCAAAATGCTAATGTGATAGACATATCGTCATGCGTAAGGAGGATATCACCATTGATAGATAGGCTATCCACCAAACCTATAATGAGGATCACCTTATGGTTTGTCGAATGCTAAAAATTCTAGGGATTCAAGTTCAAAACTCCCTTATTTTCTTCAATTTTATTAGGATACTTGCTCGTATATAGTGATGAAAATCACCATTTATTTTGTATTTTGTTTTCTTTGAGCAAGGAATTTTGGAAGTGGTGATAACCATTGTTTATTTTGCCTTTGATTTTTTTTATTTTTGGGATTTTTATTTGAATTTTTGCCTTTTGAATATTTTGTTTTTTTTTTTAATTTTTCTTGTTGGGATTTTGATTTTTGGGATTTCTAGATAGTAGTGAAAACCATTGTTTATTTTGGGGAATTGGGTAGGAAAGATCTTGTACTTTTGCCAATTATCAGTATTCTTGAACCATTTGCATAGGGGGATGAGCATGATACATTTTTTTCTTAAGGTAACCTAGACCACTTCGTAGGTTTCATATTTCCTTGTGCCAAAATTGGATTTATTAGTGTGTAAATGTGATGGGATTCTGATGTGTACAAGGTACAATATAAGAAAGACTACATCCTAAAAATTAGGATAGCTTTTTACAAAATCTGAAAAGAAAACTAGAGATAGCTGAGTGACCAAAAGCCCTAATGAAATTATAGAAAAAATGACTAAGTGAAGGGGATGGACACAAAAATATGAACAGTGGGGATGTGAGTGGAAATGATAAATGAACCATTGAATTATATAGATGATGACTTGAACAACATTGATTTTGAATGAGGACTAGTGTATAGTCTCAATGCTAGAAATGTATGATTAAATCTAAAATGCAAAGTGCAATGGTGAGTATGCCTAATGCAAGTGATGATGAAATGCAATGGGATGCAATGTGATTCAATGCAATAATTTTGTATTTTTAATGTTTTGATAATATTTTTGAGTTTTTGATTGATATGTATATGTACATGTGACCAATGGGTTTATTTAGGGCCATTGGGGTATTTTGGGTGACCAAAGGGCTTATGGATGACTTTGGAGAATTTTGGGGTGACCTAGATGGTCATAGACCACCTAGGAGCATTTTAGGTTGACCAAGCGAGTTGTTTGGGTGTTGTGTTTACTTCTTGTAAAGGTAAGGAATCTTGGAAAACTCCTATCCAAAGTCCTTGCCTATCGATCATATCCTGGACTAAATCTCGAAAGACATAGTAGGTCTGGATATCATGGCCTATCTATTGATGGTAAACATAATATGTGTTGCACATGTGTGGATTTGATCTACGCTTATTAGGATTCAGTCGATGGATTGTGGGGAGCGTGATTGCTTGTGCCTCATATAGTCGATAAAAGATCGATGCTAAGGGCTCTGATAGATGGGTATACTGCTACCATGGTTGATGGCCTTGGTACCACCTCCCATGATCTATTGAGGGTTGGCCATGGACTGTAAAGGGGGGTTTGGTCTTGAAAATCTAGAGGTTGAGGGTTAAAATTACTCAACCATGACTCGATGCTTATGATTCGATCCAAGATCCTAGTAAAGAATCTTGTTGTTAACTCACTTGTGACTCTAGGTTGTCTAGCCTATCCAAGATATAGTGTATGGGTAGTGTAGGTGAAAATGGGATGTCTATTGAGGAAGTTGTATGATAATTAATAGGTGGCATACCCATGCATATCATGTCATCATAGGGCCATGCAAAGGCTTCATTCTTCTCTATGAGAAGGGCTATGTAATCGTCTTGATCTTCGAGGGAGAGGCTTTCCCATAGCTTGATACTTTATGAGTTCTTAGGATCTAAGGTGATATCTACATCAATCATAGGCTTGATTGACATATGCGATCCTTCCTCCAATTGGCGAGGAGTAGGGATCAAGTGGATGTCATTAGATGGATTTAGATCATTAATGAGAACTTTAGGTTCCTCCTCAGTGTGGAAGACATAATGAGAAAGCCTAAGAGAGAACTAAAATGGTGGTGGTATCTCATCGTAGGACTAGTAATTGAAAGGTGATAGGGGGGAATCTCCCCAGTCTAAGTCAATTACCCCCAAGTGGAGGTGCAATGGCTTCAATGGGTTATTCAGATCTCACAAGGGCTCAAACAGATCTATGGAAATCATATTTATGGACGGATGATTTCCCTTATGTGGTTGATGGTATTGATGGATATTGAGATGTCACAAGACTTCTGGAGGTGGTCGTAGTGGAGGCAAAATGATTAAATGTGGTTAGTGTGATTATGGGTGAGATTGCTCCTCTAAAGGTAGAAGTCATCGCTAGATGAGATGGTGTAATGGGAACATTTTTAGATAGAACTCATCCTCATCATCCACATGGATGACCTGTGGGACTTTACCATTTGAACTATCAGAGTTAATGGGTACTACCTCATAATTTGACTCGTTGTCAATGGTCCACTCATACGAGGGCCCATGGTCTTCTTCCTCATTTTCGAAGCAGCCAGTGATTCTTTAAAAATTTTTAACTTCTAAAAATTTTTAACTTCTAAAAAATTTTAAACTTCTAAAATTTTTTAACTTTTAACTTATAAAAATTTTTAACTTCTAAAAATTTTTAACTTCTAAAATTTTTTTAACTTCTAAAAATTTTTAACTTGTAAATTTTTTTTAACTTCTAGATCGAATATCATTGCGAGGTGGTTTATAATATCCTAAGGGTATAGGGAAGTAGTCCCCCAATGAGTAGACACGATTGGGGTTGGCAAAAGGATCTCACTCCAGCACATCCCAAAAGTTAAGAATCATGCACTCCAAGTTATCTGTGAGGACATCAAGTGGTAAATGCATGTTGTGCCTCAAAATAGACTTTTCATAAGGCATTTGATACTAAAACTGGTAAGGGATGCTGGTGCCTTGCTCATACAAGCCTAACCCATAGCCATGCCAATTACAAAGTTGAAGGTACTTCATGGCAAAGTCAAAGTTGGAAAGGTAGTTAATATCCTCCAAAAAGGGCTCTTCATATTTTTCCTGTTGCTGATAAGGTTCGATGCCAAAGTCAAGGCCCCCCTATATAAAATTTGTTCAATTAGGGGGGAGACCAAGAGGCACAATAGTACCTATGGGAAGACAGGGTCGACCCATGTCCTACACTGACTCTATAGTAGGGGTAGTTGTAACATTCCTAACCATGTAATCCCCTAATCTGATAGCATCTAGGTGCATTATGATCTACAACTACAAATAGAAAATGGATGAGAGTGAGATCTAATCTGATTCATAATTTGCCTCTTATGGTAGCTCCTCATCATCTTGACTAGGGGTCTCCTCTATGGATATGGTGGATATGGTTGGCTGGACCTCATCAATAGGCTACTTCCTTGGGTTCCTAGGCAAAGGATCCACATGTGCAATGGGTATATGGGGGGGTGTCGATGATGAGGATGGTAAAACATGCGATGGAAACGAAGTCAAACCTTGGATGGATTTATTTAGTTGGCAATCTAGATGGTTTTATGGTAAAGTTAACTCAGGGAGCTACTGTACCATGTTGCAATACTTGAAGGGCTCTAGATTTTTAGGGATAACATGAACTTACCCTTCATGAGTGTACTTGAGGCACTGGTGAGCAATGGAAGGGATACACTTCATGTCCCTGATCCATGATCTACCTAACATGATATTGTATGCCATCTCACCCTCCAAGATGTGGCATAGTGTCAGGATGGTCTTTTTCCCTACCTAAATAGGTAGGATGATCATACCAACCATTGAGAATATGGCATCGTTGAATGCTCAGAGGGTGTAGGTAGATGCTACAATATGGGATGCTGGGAGATTCAAGTGTTTGAGAGCTATTGTAATAATGATGTTGCTAGAAGATATAGTGCCTATAAACACTCTCTTGTATGGTGTTCTATTTACACATGTGACGATGTGCAATGGAGGATCCACCATATCATTCATAACCAATTTAAGTTCATCTTCTTGAAAGGTAATCATAGGTTTCGTGCATTATCACACGTGCCCCAAAAAATTATTGAAGGAGTTAGAATCTTGGGGCTGAAGCTCTATTGCCTTAAGGATCTCCATCAAGGATTCCCTATGAGATGGTGATTATTGAATGAGCTCATTTATGGAGATTCGGGTAGATGTTGTTCTTAATATCTAAGCGAGCTTTCTCTTAATGATGACCATAGGCCTAGGTGGGAGGCTTAACATAGGAGGCGATAAAGGTTACAAAATCGAAGGAACATTGCTCTGAGCTATAGGTGGTGTGATTGGACTTGGGTATCACCTATTTCTTATTACAATGCTGATCATACTAACATACCCTTGCTTAGGGGGTATGGTGAACCTAATTCACCTAGGGCATTGGCTTGGCCTACTCTACATGGGCAGGAAAGGGGTCTTTGAAGACCTCCATATGTTGGTTGTTTAGTGCGAAAGGGTTGTCTACCTAAAGGGCATTCCTATCGATCATGTCTTGCACCAAGTGTTTAAACTTGTAGCACATTTGCACATCATACCCGTTTTACCTATGAAACTTGCAATATAGGTCTTCTGTATACCCTTTGGGCCTGGGTACATTTGGGTTGATAGGTCGACTCTTAGGTATATTGATCAAATTGGCCACTAATAGGCACTTAAAAAATGAGTCCATAGACTCTACAATGGGTGTGAACTATCACTTGGGGTGACGCCGTTGATTTTTCCCTTGACTATTTTGGTTGTCCTTGGTATAGTTTCCAGATGTGGCTTGATAATTAGGATTTTGAGGTGACGCTGCTTGCGTCGAACTTGGGACACTAATGGCAACCTGATTCACTATTGTTGGCTTAGGATGCACTGGGGTGTTCTTAGTATTCTTGTTCCACTCCTTCTTGTGAGGCTTCATAATTTACCCCTCTTGAATCTTGATGTCCTCAATGGTCCTAGTCTGCAATAGGGCATCCTCAAGAGTGGGATACTATTGCAGTTGCAACAATAAGGAGATAGGCTTTAGGAAACTCTTGGAAAATATTTGAGTCAACTTCGACATGGGGAGTAGATAAGGCAACTTGGCAAGCAAGGCTTACCACCTATTTCCATAATTTATTATTAACTCATTGTCATATTATTTCAAACCAATGAGATCAGCCAACGTAGCCTTCCTATTGGTATTGAAGATGAAGCATTCTAGGAATGTGTCTAAAAGTTTGTCGAAGTTGTGGATGCTATGTTTAGAGAGTTGGATAAACCACTCTAAGGCAGGGCCAGAGAGGGTAGTCATAATTTTTTGCAAAAGCAATGTATTATTATCCTGAATGCCAAAGCATGAACCCAAGAATTTGGTGACATGTTCCTACGCATCTTCCTCTCATTTAAACATAGCCAACCGAGGCAACTTAAATTGTTCTGGAAAAGGAGGGGTAGGAATTGAAGGATGAAGGGGCTAACTATGCAACTGGTGCAAAGTGGGCTTTTGAGATCTAGACCTGAAGGTCTTGTTCTCTACTAACTTTAGGTGCTATAGCAATGCTCGATATGCATCTAAGGACTTAATATCCTTGTCCTTGCTTCTATCCTACGATAGAGGTCAAAAATCCTCAAACCTATTATAAGGTGGTGGCTTGTCACCCCCCTATCTTGGTAAGGCATCTCTAAATACTCTACCTTTGGCTCATGCTCAGTGTAGGCCCCATAGGGTATTTCTTGATCCAGTATATAAAGAGGGGTATCTACCCACTGTGGGTGCCTTATGTCTGGCTTGGGAGGTATATCCCAATTTGGCCTAGGAGGTCATGGAGGTAACGTTGGGTAAGGTCTTGGAGACCTTTCTTGAATGAGCATGTATTTCCTCGGGTGGAATTCCTACCTCTAGGTCTTAGGGATAAGAACCCTCTCTCACAACATCTTTTGGAATAGCTCATTGGTTTAACGTTCAATTATTTCTTTCTCAACCTAATGCAAGCGGTCTAATTGTTATTTGTCATGTCAAAGCTACTTGAACTGAGATTGGAATTCTGTATATCTTGCAACTTCTTGATTAGTATGTTTTGCTATGCAGGGCCTAGGAGGTCTAGGAGTCTCACCTTGAGGTCGACCTCGTTCAAGATAATATGTGATATCCATCATGCGATCCCCTTGATCGAGGGCCTTCACATTGACTTGAGGTTCAGGCTAGAGCATATGATCATTGTACTCAGCGGGCATAGAGGTACATCATGCATGCATGAAATACTGCTCCTAAGGAAAATCTAGGATTTCCTCATGCCTTCCTTCATGGACGAGGAAGGGCAGGGTGGAGTTGGCTCACCCTGAGCGATGAGTATCATACCCATAAAGTTGCCTAAGCTACTATACCCTATCAAGGTGATGTATAGTCAAGGTCGTATCAACCTGCTCTACCTAGTTTATGATGCTTGGGCCTATGAATATGCATGTTGGCCCTAATAGGTACAAGAATGCATGGAACTGCTTTGTCTACTAGCACCTCAACTCATTACTACCTTTCATCAAAGAAGGCATGTGATGTGTCCAGATATTAGGAACACTCTCCTAGGTAAGGTCCATCACCCCTCAGGGCATCCTGCATATGGCTCCCTTTTAGGTGTGGCTCGTGTCCCACTATCTTGGGGTTGGGTTGAGTAGAGGCTCACCAGGGAGGTATGATCAGGTCCTTGGGGCTAAAGCGAAGATGACTCATGTCTCCTAGTTCCCTCTTCGTAGCTTCCTCTCATGATTAGGTTTGGCTGCAGGTGCACACCACTGTAACTCTCTACCAAACCCTAGATGATTATCTTCTTTACAAATTCTTAATGAAACAACAAACAAGAAAATAAACACTCAATAATATAGATGATTATCTCTTTTAAATTTTATAAGTGAATCCCTAAACTGTTTTGTGTGTTTTAGATGTGTTGCGTGTTTGAAATCTTGTTGAATGACAATCTTGTGTTTAATTGGATTTCACCTGTATACTCGCAGCTCAACAACCTAGCTATGAACTCTAGGTTGTGTTATCCCACCTATAATGTGTGGTAATGAAGTCCACACATGGCTAGGGAGCATAGGTCCTACCAGTTCCTCACCCAGTTTACCCACAGTCTACGATATACCTCTCGAAAGAGAGATAAGTGCTATAACCCATGGGTTATGATGGATCTTGGAACCGGCCTTGGAAAAAAACAAGGTTCATGGGATTTGAGACAATGGGTGGAGATGAAAGCCACCTCATTGAATCTACTAGTGGATGGTGATGAAATCCACCTCACTAGCGTTTAAGTGAATCATTGTGTGTGTGGTTATTTTTAATCCAAAGAAAGTAAATAAAGAAAAATTCGATGATCATTCACTAAATGCATGCAAAAGGTGCATTTTACTTTCAAAAAGTTAGTATAAAAAGAACTCACAAATGTATCTAGAAATGCAAAACCCTAAATGTTAGCCTACCCATTGGGTAGGCTACAAGCAAGAAAACCATAGAGATGCATTCCTAATTTGATCTTCTTTGATTTTTTTTTTAAATTTTACGTTATAAGAAAATTAAATATACTTTTAAACTTTCTAAGAAAACAAAAATGATGCGAGAAAAACCAAATAAACAGCTTATGAAATTGCAAAATGAAAACATAGGGTTTAGATGCCTACCTCATCACTTGTGGAACCTACCATTTCTAGAAATCTGATTAGAAATATCTTTGGTTTTTATTTACTCTAGAATGGGATGAATAGTATGTCTATATTCATCTGAGGGTGGGATTGATTTGCATCATACCAGGGTGGCATGAATAGCAGGTCAGAGTTTGTTTTAGTCCAGAACGAAAAGCACCTACAACATAAAAAGGTGAAAAATGAGCTCCAAAATTCACCTAAAGAAAAATGGACTACGTCCCACCATGATCACCACTAAATTAAGGAAAAATGGTGCATGAAAATTCTAGTAATGATTTTCAAGTATATTATATTGCCTAAGAGTGCCAAAAAGAACGCATGCATGCGAGATGGAAATGAAAGAGAATACCAAGAAATGAAGCAGAAATAAATTGATTTATTATTAGTAATATGGATAAAATATAGATTATAAAACATACCCTTTGAGGGCTCAAATAGCTGATACAAAAGTTACAAAAATCAGGTGCCCAAGGATCAAAATACTCCAAAGGAATATGGTGCACATCCACTGTCTTTCCGCGTACCCAAAATCGATGTGGGTGGGAAAATGTCATAACTGATCGTACCATTTATATTTATGTCTTACACTATTTCCCTATGTGTTATATGACCTGAAAATACACACAAAGAA
This sequence comes from Wollemia nobilis, assembly GCA_028583015.1. Classification (NCBI taxonomy): domain Eukaryota; kingdom Viridiplantae; phylum Streptophyta; class Pinopsida; order Araucariales; family Araucariaceae; genus Wollemia; species Wollemia nobilis. Next base: position 41,027 of record JAQPPZ010013402.1, read on the forward strand.
ACAAGAAACATCAAGTAGCAAGTGTGTATGATCTAAAACATGCAATCCCCACAGGCAAGAAAAGAGCATATATAGCGTGCCTATACCAAATGAACTCAAAATTCTATAAAATTATAAATATAAGTAAATTAAGAATTTTTGGGAGTATATAACCTAAAATTGTGTTGAAATTGTGTCCGTTGATGCGGCGTAATCGTAGTATGCTTCCTCAACCTGCAAAACGCAAAGTATGCAATTTACCAACCTAAAAATATCCAAAACCTGTGTAATGTGGATAGTAAGAATAAAGTGACATTCAAATACAACCCATGTAGTCATATTTGTTATATTAATCCCATATACATGTGCATGCTCCAGTGGGTCCTACAAGCCTATAAAACCTTAAAATCGCAATATCTCGACCAATATAACTCAAAAATACATGAAATTTTAAATGTAGCATCATGTGATAATATAGAAAATACCTATTTAAAAATAGTCACAAAATTGTTAACATATTTGTATTCATTGTAGGGTGGGACGAATATGACTATCACAAATTGTGGGTCACCCAGGGGTGGGATGCCCATCGATTCTACCTAAATTTTGCCACCAATCCCACTAGGTAATGGTACAAAAAACTATGGGGGGTATTGTAATAAAATTTGGGATGGAAATTCACTCGATTGATAGGTATTTATAAACAAATTACGTGGCTTTGAGTCACTCGATAACCTCCTTCACTAAGAAGAGGTCTTGAAAGAAAGAGAGCACAATCAGATGACGGGAAATATTGAAAGCACTTCATTGTGTAACCTTAAACTCCTCTCTTTGTGTGGAAATTGGATCCACTTTATAGCCCAAGTAGGCTCATGTGCAAAAGGGCATGCATGGCAAGAGGTGCCACTTGGCCACCAGGGTGGCATGCACTGGAGGGGGAAAAGTATCTCCTAAATTGATATCCCTTATGGAGCAAGGCATAAATATACTATGTGCTCTGACTTGTGGGTAATAATAGGTAGGAATATGACCATTACCAGGTGCCATTTTTCCAAATTTGACTTTTTGCTGATCAAACCTACTATTTGCTCCACCTTGGGATGAATGCTGCTATTCACTCCAGGGTGGGATGAATAAGTTTTGTATTCATCCCAGGGTGGTATGAATAGGAACAGGGTACCAAAAATGTCCCAAAATGGTCTAAAACCTTCCAAAACCCTACACAAAGTGGCTAGAACCACTGTATACCTTCTTAGGGATTCTCTAAGGGACATATGATGTCAATTTAGTCATTTCTTTCGATAGCTTAATAAGATTGACCAGATTTTAGTGTCTACAATACAAAAGTGGCAAAAGCAAGCAAATTTGGATAAAAAGATTGATATTTATTGCTAGTGGAAAGATACCCCCAAAACATGAAAACTAAATATTACTTACAAATATTAAAATTATAGAATGACATATCAACATCAGCCAAGACCACCATCTATTAGAGTTTCATTTGGATGGATGGATGATCAAGATTAGTACTAGTTTTAGCATATCACCATCCACACCACCAAGAGTAGCGAAAATCTTGAAGGTATGGCTTAAGGCAAAAATATTATGGTTCTACATGGAATTAGAAGGGTACCAAGTATAGCAAAGTTTTTCAAAGAAATCATCATGATTATTGTTTTCAAAGTGATGTAGTATCATCAAGGAATAAATGGTCCCATCATTTAAATTACCAAAGTACAAAAATGGAATCATGGAGACAACAATGTAATATTAGGTACTCAAGAATCAAAAGCAAGCAAGTGTAGATGATAAGAGTGATATTTATTACTATTAAAAATATGCCCACAATAGATGAAACCAAAAAATTACTTCCAAATACTGAAATGGTAGAATGACATGTTAATATTAACAAAGACCACCATCAATTAGAGTTTCATTAGGATGGATGGATATTCGAGATCAATACCAATTCATATCAAGGATTAGAATATCATATTATTTAGTTTCTTCTTATGTTTCAAGGATGAAAAATTTTGTAACAGATATGGGATGTTAGGTACATAATATAGGAATTTAATATTATAATATTGTACTTACTATTATAATATTATAATCAATGTAATTAACCTACATGTGTAGATAAGCGGTAGTGGTGGGTAGTATTATATAATGTAGGTGATATGCTCACATGGGGATATAAAGATAAGAATATTGTATTATTGGGATCTCATATTGAGATATATTAAGGAGTGGAATCCTTCCAATAAGGAGCATTGTATGGTGTTGTCCTACCTCAAGGGTTTGAATTATAAGTTGAAGATATTGGAGTAATTCATATTTTTATGTTATTTTAATTTATGTGAATTATTCATTGTGGCTTAATGTCTATAAATTGTTAATAATTTTTATGGATGATAAAAGATATTTTTAACACATAACATCTCCTAAGTTATCTCAAGAATTCATTTTGTAATGATAAAAATATGAGTGACATGGGAGGCTAGCCTTACCATTGAGATCTTGAGGCCCTATGAACAACACTCTATAGATCAAAAGTAAAATAAAGGTTAAATAACCTTACCTGTGTTGGAGGAGAAGAAGAAAATAAGGAAACCATTGCTCAAATTATATTTGAAATGACTGTAAATGTATATGTTAAGAAGATAGTCAAGGTTGAATATATTTGACTTATTAAGGAAGTTAGATCTAAGGTTAAGGATCCCAAGTTCCTCAATTCCCACACATGGGATAACTTATCAACTATTTCTATCATGGAGAAATTACCAAAAAACGTTCATTGAGCAAATGGGTCCATTAACACAGAAAAATATAACAACCTAGAGAATATTATTTATAGTTTAGGAGAGGAAATATAGAGATGTATTAGATACTAGAGTAGGAAAATATGTAAATGGAAGTAGTCACTAAGGATATACAATATAATATTATTCAAGTGGTTAAGTTAGCATCTTACATATTGACCTATAGATCCCTAATTGATTTTGGGATAATAATCTAAGTAATTTTATTCAATGTTTGCATATTTATAATCTATGACCATTACATATGTGGAGATAATTATAAATTATGATCCTTTTATATACCAAAATAATGCAATAATTTATCCTAACATCCGCCTATTATAAAATTATCTAGTAACATCTAACATCATCATTTTTTATAAAATTTATTTTTAGTGTCTTGGAATTGGACTCGAGTTTGGACCTAACTCTTGGCTTTGGTTTGGTCTCTTGGATCTAGTGCCTCGATATTGGATCTTGGCTCTCAACTCTATATCATGGCTCTAGCTCTTAGATATTGAATTTTCCTTTCCCTTCATCTCATCCATATAACTTGGCATTAAATTTTGTTTAGGTGTTTGGATCTAGATCTAGATCTGGATTTGGATTTAGATCTAGATTTGGATCTAGATATGGATCTAGATATAGATCTACATTTGTATCTAGATCTAGTTTTAGATCTAGATATAGATATGGATTTAGATCTAGATCTTGATTTGGCTCTAGATCTAGCTCAAATCTAGCTTTAGATCTAGATTTGGATTTGGCTCTAGATCTAGATCATGATCTAGCTTTGGATCTATATATAGCTATAAATCTAGATTTAGCTCGATATTAGGCTTTGGAGCTAGCTATGGGTCTAGATATTTTTCTATGGGTCTACCTCAAGGTTATTACCTCTAGGTCTACCTTTGGGTTTGGATCTAGGTATATCTCTAAGTCTACCTCTAGGTCTATCAGTTGATTTATCTTTGGATCTTTCTAAGATTTCATAGCTTTAGATCTTATTTTTCTTGCATAAAACTTCCACATTTCTTTGTGCCTCACATCTCCTCTAGCATGCACTTAGTAGGCTCTTGCTTAGATGGAGTATACACACAAATCATCTCAAGTTATATCAAAACTAAATTGAGCAAATCATCCCTAAGAAAGGATTCCTTTCTATTAAACTATATTGGATTAATGTCATAGGTTTAGATCATACTCAAACTGTCTTTGCTAAGAGTCTAACATGGATCTGATAACAATGTTATAACAAATTTGGGATAATAATACAAGTAATTTTTTTTACTATTTACACATTTTATACATATTGGATCATTATAGTCCAATATAATTATAATCAATGACTATTATATATGATGATATTGTTATAAATAATTCTTCTTCTAGATCACCAAACAAATATAATAATTTATCCTAAAATGGAGTGTCTACCCTATACCTATAGTAGTAGTGGTATCAATTTTAATATTGAATAAATTTAAGCTACATCTTAGGACATTCTTCTTGGCCTTATTTTCCATCCCTTCAAACTAAAACTCTAGTATGAGAATTATATTTTCACAACTATGTAATCCCAAATAATAGTAAATTAAATTTTAATTCTTTTATCGGTAAGGTTTCCTTGAGAGTTTTGATATCTCTAATACACAATAAAATTTAAATTTATCATGAGATAAGGATATATATATAAAAGAGAGGAATCCCTTGATGGTATATGGGGATCATGCACACCCAAGAGAGGTAACTAGGTATTTGTAGAAGTTTTTTAGAATCCCCAAATAATAGATAAGTAAGAAGATTGAGTTATTAAATAATTTAGAGGCTACATTGGATAAATAGGAGATGACTTATATGGTTGCACATAGAGGTGGAATAAATTGATAGGTCAACTCAATTATAAATATGTATAATCCTCCACCATATATGTATAGCTATCAGAAGGACCAACTCCCTATGAGACACCCTTGAAAGAATATGGTTGCATTGGAATGAATTTCATTTATTTATTTCTTTTTCTTTGTTTCTTCCAAGTTGAAGGTAATTTATCCTAACTAACCCATATAGAGAGATAATTATGTGGAAGCCCTAAAGCAAGTGCAATGGTATTATGAAACAATAGTTAACATGTTCATTGAGCCATATGATTTCATATATGCTTATAGAAAATATATGTATCATCACCCTTAGTTTCACATTATCATGTGAGGATGTGCAAAACCTTCAATAATGGTTTATGATGGACATTAATATCTGATTTTATTTTTCACGAATATAGCATTTTTATTTATTGGAGTATTTTATGGTTATTTTTTATAGAATTGATAAGGTTATATTAATTGTTTTGTTTGGTAGGCATTATTCTCTAGTGTATTTGGAGGACTTTCTCAAAATGAATGTGTATTTATTATGGTTTCAATATGCTATAGAATCATGCTCTAAAATAGAACTATTAGTCATTACAAATTGATGAATATATATCAAACATGAAATATTTTTACATTTGACCATCCCAACCATAGTTAGTGTGATTTTAAAATGCCAAAAATATCTTGATTTAGGATATGATTTTGACAATATCCATGTGCACTAAAACAAACCATTCAAACCTACTATGCTTAATAAGATAGTTAACTAGATATGATTGTTAATATTTTAACGAAGAATGATTGACCATTTTATTGACTTGTGTCCCATTTTTCTATTATGGAAAATTTATTTTATTCTCTAATTTGGTAGTTGGGATCCTATTCAATAGAGATACTATTTAGAAAGATAACCTAGGAATATATATTTTATAGACAAACAATGCATAATCTATATTCAATTGTCTTTTATGATTTTTCCTTTTTTTTTTTTTAAATTTTCTATAAACATTCTATGTATTAATTCTTATATATATTATATGGATAATTATATTAGGGGAGAAATTGATATATATTTCTATAGATATTCATGACTTGTATTTTAGTCTAATATCAATCCTTTTCAGTGTACAATTAAATTAATAAAATTCATGAGAAGCACTTATTTTTAGTGTTATTTAAGTGGTTGATTGTGTAAGAGGATGCATGATGTCCCCTCTAGTAAAGGTCCTACTCATTAGGGACAATAGTAATTTAACTCTATTGAGTTAGATATAAATTTTATTTCTATATAGTTTGTTGTTTGTGTGTAATTAATGTTTTTAGGAATGTTTATGTGAAGTATAGTTTGTAATTATAAGTTTTCATTTATTTTTTCCATGCTTTTAATGGAGTGAAGAAATTATTGCTAGGTAGGAGTTCCTTACTTAGGTATCTTTATCTATTCAATATTTTTATACATTTCTTCCAATTAAACACCCTATAACTTCTAAACTCTATTAATATCAATTTTCTTTTATTATTTTTCTAAAGTAAAATTCTCCTACCTTAGGAATTCTTCTATTTTTTCTTTTTGCATTAGGATCTATCAATTAAAACATTAATATACTAATAGGGGAAAGTGTCATAAAATTGGACATGGATATGAATACAATATTTTATGTTGTAAAAATACTCTCTCTCATACACACTTTATAATGCCAGATAAAATTCAATAAAGAAGAATAAATACTCAAGTTGCAAGGAGTAATGACAATTCAGCTTTCCCATGTTCTCTTGCTTAGTTTAAAACTTGTACTCTAGATTTTGTAATATTCACTTTCTTCAATTTCCTCTCTTAATTCCCAATAAAAAAACCATCAAAGGTATTATTCTTTTTTTCACATATACAATGCATGAAACCTTTCTAAGGGTTATGACCTTACATTTACAATTAAATATAACTTTTACCCATCAAATACCCTAAAAAGGCATCTACATCAAGTAATGATATAGATGATAAAAATAAATACATTGTCATGTGCTTGCAATGGATATGAAGGACAAAAATCCATTGAATATAGTTTTCTATATTTTGAGTTGATCCACCATGTGTTACTAAGAGAAGGAGGTGGATAATCTAATACACCAAATTTGTATTGAAAATGCTATAAAAAAGGGAATAAAATAAATATTCTATAAAATATTTTAGATGAAGTTGTTGAGGCATAATATACCAAGTGTACTTTAGATGAGAGTGATACTAATGATGTTGTAGGTAAATATGTGAGAAATCTCATCAATGGAATCTACTCCGAAGTATGGTATTCAAGCATCTAAATGCAAGGAAGATAATGTTGGTACTAATGGTGATTTAAATATTCATCATTTGACATATTTTGAGAAAATGTAAGGGATGGGTTTTAATAAAGAGATAGGTGATGCTCAAGAAATAAATATAAAAATAATAATAATGAATTCATATTGAGTGAACCATAAGAAGAGCATGAAACCACTAAATAAATTTTGACTAGTACAAAAAAGGTGCTATATGGGTACAAATATAAATATTAATTTTGTGCATAGAATGAAGTTACAACTTAATTACATTAACAACTAGTTCATCAACCAAAGGAAGCACTATTGGTATAGTACCACAAATAAGAAAAATAAATAACATATACATCAAGTTGCTTCAAATGGATGTGTACTTAGAAAATAGTAGTGGTAAATGACAATGGCAAATAGAGGATCAAGGAATTGGATAAAACTCCTATCAAGAAAAGGGTCAACCACAACAAACTCAAGTTATTTCATCCTCCAAATGAGTATAGGCCTACTTCAAGGAAGGATTAAGAATTTGAAGAGGGAGATGAGTAAACAAAAAAATATTACATTCTTTATATGTATACTAGCATAATGATTATAAACAATATAATATTGGGTATCTTATTTAGGAATATTATAGTGCTATAGCCTATTTGGGATGAATGCAACATAGTAGTGTTTTAGAAATATTGCAACAACCATTAAGGAAGAACATCACTATTAAAAATGAACATATTTAAGAGGAGTATAATAAGAATATAGTAATAAAGAAATCCTATCATGATAATAAGTAAAAGTGTTATGGTCATGGTAAAATGTCTTTATATCAAGCTCAAAGTATATTTGATATAAATTTTAAACTACTAATTTATATGGTAATATCTTGTAGAATTTATAATATGTGTTTAGAAGTCAAAGATAATTTTGGAATTATTATATGAAATTTGGAAGTCCAAAATAAATTTTCTAAAGATATTTTATCTTAACCATCTCATGTGATTATAATATATTATAAAAATATTCTCAATGTAGATATGTAGAATATTTTGATATATTTCCATAAAAATATTTTGATATGTAGAATATTTTGATATATTTCCATAATTAATTCTCCATCCATGAAATATCTAGTTTTTATGAACCTATAAATAGGGTAGAAATACCGTCTTCCCCATTTTTATAAGGCAACTTGAGGATTTTTTATCTTTAGAAAGTGAGATTTAAGTGACTAAGTATGGGAGATCCAAATTACCTAGCTTGAAAAAAGAATGCATAATTGCAGAGAATCTATAAGAGTTTTTCTAAGTGAGAATATTGGATATAATAATTGGTTTAGTCCATAGGAGATGGAGTTTCAAAAAGAGTAGCACATCCACTCATTAGAGGTAGTCTAATGAAAACCTTTGTATACTCTTCTATTTTTCCTTGATTTGTACAAACCAAGGGAAGTCACTACACCTTAGAGGTGAAGGCAACACAAAGTCAACCTTAAACCTAAGGAAAAACCTTAAATACTAATATAAAAATAGGGGAATTTATGTAAAGTGCTAGTTGCAAAACTTATGCTTTTACGATTACATGGAATTTCAAAACAATAATACTAAGCCAAATACATCTCAAAAGTTTTACATAGGAAGGAGCAAAATTATTATTTTTTCAATTATACACAAATAGTCATTACAAAAAAATAATAATATGACTATGCGACACTTACTATGACTATAACTAACTAAATCTATGTTATTTTTATTGGGCATTGGGAATGATATTTTTACTTCCCTTTATTTACAAATTCCACTACTTAACTAATATGTTATGTGAATCTAGCTACAAGAGGTCAAAACAAATACCTCCCATTACATAAAAACTGTGATAAATGAAAATAATATTTAAAACCCTTCAATATAAAAATTGCAATAAATGAAAATAATCAGAAAAAACTTCCATTCACATAAAAACTAAAATACATGGAAATAAACCAATAAATAATTTCTTTTCTCATTCTTGGATTCACTTCCCCTTTTACAATACAATACCAAGGGAATATATATCCCCAAAGAAACCTTAAAAGAAAACCCTAAAGCTTGAAGCCCTAAAATAAACCCTAAAAGAATACCCTAAAGCTTAAAACCCTAAAAAATTACTATTTTTGGCAAATTGATTTTTCTACCAAAAATGCATTTTTAAGTAATTACTATTTTGGCAAAATATATTTTTCTCAAAATTTACCTTTTTTAGTAATTACCATTTTCGAAAAATTATATTTTGTGTCAAAGAATTCCATTTTGAGTAATACACATTTACTTTAAAACTCCTATTAAAAAAACCTTCTAAAGATAGGCTCCTGCATTTAAAAAACCCTCTAAAGATAGGCTCTTGCATCTTTCTCCTCTGGTTGAAAATAACTCTGCTCCTGCGAGTTTCTTTGATCAAACTCATAATTGCTCTCTATATAGGGCCACACATTTGCAAGTACTCCTCAAAGTACCAATCTCTTTCTGAGGGTCTATATCTCAAACCTCCTACAAGCACTACACATAGTGCCAAATTCTTCCTTCAAGGTTTTACATGAAAAAAAAACCTCCTGCAAGCACTACACAGAATACCAATTTCTTTCTCTAAGGTTTTACAAACCTTCTGCAAGCACTACACAAAGTGCCAACTCCTCCTTCTGAGGTTTTACATAAAAATACCTCCTGTAAGCACTACATAGAGTGCCAATTTATTTATCCAAGGTGTTAGAAACCTTATGCAAGCACTACACAAAGTGCCAATCTCTTTCTCTGAGGCTTTACATAAAAAAAAACCTCCTGCAAGCACTACATAAAGTGCCAATTTCTTTCTCCAAGGTTTTATAAACCTTCTGCAAGCACTGCATAGAGTGCCAATTTTCTTGGAGCCTCTTTGCTCTCCTCTCATTTTTTATCTTTTCTTCTCTTCTCTTTTCTCCTCCCAACAAGATCCAACTTGCTTTGATACCAAATGATGTGAATCCAGCTGCAAGAGGTCAAAACATAATACCTCCCATTACATAAAAATTGTGATAAATGAAAATAATATGTAAAACCCTCCAACATAAAAATTGCAATAAATAGAAATAATCAGAAAAAACCTCCATTCACATAAAAACTAAAATACATGGAAATAAACCAATAAATAATTTCTTTTCTCATTCCTGGATTCACTTCCCCTTTTACAATACAATACTAAGGGAATATATATCCCCAAAGAAACCCTAAAAAAAACCCTAAAGCTTGAAGCCCTAAAATAAACCCTAAAAGAAAACAATAAAGCTTAAAACCCTAAAAATAAAAAATTACTATTTTTGGCAAATTGATTTTTCTACCAAAAAATATTTTTAAAGTAATTACTATTTTCAGCAAAATATTTTTTCATCAAAATTTGCCTTTTTTTTAGTAATTACCATTTTTAGAAAATTATATTTTGCGTCAAAGAATTCCATTTTGAGTAATAAACATTTACTTTAAAACTCCTATTAAAAAAACCCTCTAAAGATAGGCTCCTGCATTTAAAAAAACACTCTAAAGAGAGGCTCCTGCATCAATATGAAATATAATATGCATAGCTACAATTACAATCTTGAAGTGAATAATATAATTGATATTTATCTACTACATGGATGGGAGTTTTATGTTTTTTTATCACATTTGCAATATTTCCCCCTTGATGTTGAGAGGTATCACAATGCAATGTCTATGTTTTAAGAATTGTGCTTTGGTAACTACTTTTGTAAATACATCAAGCTAGTCTTGAGTGCTGCAATACTTCTATATCCCTAATAAAATGACACTTTAAATCAAAATATTTAGACCTACTATAATAAATGGGATTCTTTACCAATTGAATTGTACCCATATTATCATAAAAATTATTGTAATATGACATTGCTTCTCTCCAATCTCCTCCAATACATTTCTAAGCTACAAGGTTTATGCACCAACTAAATTGACTACAAGAAACCTATATTCTATATAGGACATAGCAACTAATCCTTTTTTTTAAGCTCCACGTGGCCATTCCAGAACCAAGAGAAAAATAATTATTCAAAGTAGAATTTTGGTCATCTAAGCTATCACCCCAACCAAAATTACTAAAACCAACAATATCCATATCCTTAGTTTCATAATAATGAATGTAAAAATCAAGAGTACCTTTCACAAATCTCAATATTATCCTGGTATATTTCAAATGGATTTGAGATGTTGCATTCATATACTTTGAAATATGAGAAACAATATAAGAAATATTTGGTCTATTGCTAGTGAGAAACATAAATATTCTTATAATGTTCCTGTACTTGCTACATTTATTTTCTTATCTCTATCATCCTTAAAAAAGACTACTTCAAAGCAATTAGAGTGGGAACATGTTTACATTTATCCATAAAAAATGCTTTCAACATATTTTTAGCATAGTTTGTTTGGAAAATAAAAATTGATCTTGACATTGATGAAACTCCATTCCAAGGACGTAATGTATCAACCCCAAATATTTTATTTCAAACTCATTAATTATAGTATTTTTTTATTCAACTTTTAGTTTTTAGTTATTTTACATATAAAATAGATCATCTATATCAATCATACAAGAAGAATATAATTACCTTCTATCTTAGAGTAGAGGGTAGGCTCATTATTGTTACTTTTGAAGCCATTTTGTTAAAAGTGTATATATATCTTAGCATATTATTCTCTTGGTGCTTGATTTAGGCCATACAAGGCCTTGTTCAACTTGTATACAAAGTATTCTTTACCTTTAATCTCAAAACCTTATAGTTGTACATACACTTCTTCTTCTAAGTACCCTTTCAAGAAGGCACTTTTCAAATTCAAGTGATGCACACTCTATCACTTTTGAAATACCATAGCAATGGATATTATTATTATTTCTTTCCATTATCAATTGCAAATGTTTCTTCATAATCAATTCCATACCTTTAGATGAACCCCTTAGAAATAAGTCTAACCTTATGCCTTTCAATATTGCCATCATTGTTATACTTGGTCTTGTAGACTTACTTGGAATACATGTATTTCTTACCATTGAGAAATCTCATAACCTCCCAAGTACCATTATTTTGAATGGAAATGGTTTGTTCTTGCATTGCTTACATCCACATATCAATAGTATAAGCATATTCAAAACAAGAAGGTACAAACTCAACCTAAGATGTTAAAGCATAATTAACCAACTCACTTGTAAGATCTTCCTCATCATCTCCATATATGTGAAGCCTTTTTAATCTTGAAATAATTTGATCAAATTATTGAGCTTGGACTCTTGTAAGCCTCCTTTCAAAATTTCTATCAATAAATTGACTTGGTGGTTTAGCTTGAAAATTTATCTTACCTTCATAATTCTCCTTAATATCAATAATGGATGATGAATTACTTTAAAAACATGTTGAAATATCCTTAGGACTACATGAAGAACTACTTTAAGGACTTTTTTAAAGACTTAATGAAGGAGTAGGTACACTAATGGGTTGTTCACCACCAACACTACCATATTTATGGTCTTACTAGCTCAACCTCTTTAATGACCATATACTCCATCAAAAATCACATCTCTAGAAACTACTACTTTGTTAATATTTGGATTGTAGAACCTATAAGATTTTTTATTTTCACAATATCCAACAAAAATCCAAGGATCACTTTTGGATCAATCTTCTTCCTTATTTCATCAACAACATTAAAATAGGCTAAACAACCAAAAAATTTAAAATGGTTAACATTGATTTTATTCTCATACCATGCTTCATAGGGAGTCATCTTATCAAGAGAACTTGTGGGACACCTATGAAGAATGTATACTACTATAGAAACTGCATTAGGCTAAATAGAATTGCTTAGCCCTTTGGTTTAAAGAATACTTTATATCATATAAACCATAGTCTATTTATTTCTTTCAACCACCCTATTTTGTTGATGAGTTTAGGAAATTGTGAAATTCCTCTTAATTCCATTATTATCATAAAGCTATATGAGCAACATTGAAAATACTTACCACTATTATCAATACTTATGCACTTAATTGTTTATCCATTTTAATTTTCTGCAAAGGCTTTAATTATATTGAAAACATCTAAAGACTCCTCTTTATTCTTCAAAACATATACCCAATTTTTTTTTGAAAATTCATCAATAAATGTAATAAAATAAAAAATTAGTCAAGCTTTTATTTTACATTGGAAAACAAATATCATATTGGAATAATTGGAGTGGATGTTGGTCCCTAAATTATTTTTCTCTTGAAAACCTTTCTGTAGCATGATTTTATTTGGCACATCCCTCACAAACTTCTTTGTAATGTTAAGCTTTGGGTAAACCAAAAACTAGTTCTTGACAAGTTAACAACTTCAAACATTGGAAGTTTAAGTGGGTTTACCTCAATTGCAATGACTAACTCATATTTAATAACAATGCTACAAAATATATTACCATTACCTTAAAAATTTAAAGGAAATATTTGATTTTTTGACATGGGAGAAATAGTGATAACTTTATTTCCATGGTTTTTATCATAAATAATACATTGCTTATCATCAAAACATATTCTGTAATTCCTTTTACAAATATTTCCAACACTCAAAAAACTATGCTTAAGATCAAGAGTGCAATAAACATCATCAATTTTATTTTTACCTTAGTATTTACATCCATTATGCCTTTTATTTCCACCTCCTAACAATTGTTATCAACAAGCTTGATTTTGGTATTGAATTTCTTAGTGATACTAGCAAACAACACTTGTTACCTATCATGTGGTTGGAAGACCTAGAATCAAGATAAAAAGTCCCTTGGAGAGTCTTTTCCACCTTGTCATAGGATAAGAACAATTTGCTTAAAGCATTGCCATTCTAATTCACATAATTTACTCTTTTTTCTTCACTTGCAGCTTTTACTTTATATATTTTTAAAATGTACATAACTTTTTCTCATGGTAGCATTGGACATTTCTCTTGTCAAGTATTCATCTTCCTCTACTAGTAGGTTTTCCTCTTCTGTCTTCTTTTCCTCTTGAAAAATTTAAATTCTTTCCTCAATATTTTCATTATCTTTGTTTGTGGTTGCTTGTACTAGCACCATCACTCTATAATTTTTATCTTTGAGGTAAATAGCTTCTCTTCAACTTCACCAAAGGTTTCTTTTAGTATTCTTTCATGTTATATAAGAGAACCAACAAGAAGATCAGATTCTAATGTTATCAAATCTTGAATCTGTAGAACACAAGCTTATACTGAGAGGGGGGGGTGAACAGTATAAGACCTCTTTTTAATTTTCCTTTATACTTCAAAAAAATAAAGCAATATATCCAAAGCAATATAAAAACAATGCACAAGATCATCCACAAAGTGACACCAATTTTAACGTGGTTCACCCAGAAAGCCTGGGCTACGTCAACAAAACTTTTCTCTAAAAGTTATCTCAAAGTTCTTTGGGAAACCTTCCCAATTACAATGTTTATGGGCACCAACCCAAAGGAGACACCAATCCCCTAATCTCGAGTTCGTGGGCACCGACCCACAAGAGACACCAATACCCTAATCTCGAGTTTGTGGGCACCGACCCATAGGAGACACCAATCCCCTAGCTCTGCTCTGGCTGGTGATCCTTTAGAAAACCTCTGCCTTCGCTGTCCTTAGAAAATGGAACTCTATCCACAGAAGACACCTATCTTCCCTGCTTTGGCTGGAGACCTCTATCCTCAACTCTATCACCTCAAAGCTGGTCCTCAAATTTGCACTAAACATAGCCCTTCGGTCTAGCATAAATGTCCTCTTCCTCTGTCTTCAAGTTATCTGAAAGAACTATCAAACTTAGCTTCACAAGTCCTCTGATAGGACCTGTCTAAATCTGCTCACAAGTCCCCAAAGGAACCTGTCCAAAACCTGCTCACAAGTCCTCATCGAAACCTGTCCAAATCTTCTTACAAGTCCCCAACGGAACCTGTCACCTGCTCACAAGTTCATGAAGAAAAACTTGCTTGGCATGAACCTACAAAGAGAATTGTTAGAGACCCAATGTGATTCATCAACCTCATAGAAGCATAAAGAGAATTGTTAGAGACTCAATATATTCTATACTTAACTCCCAATATCAATCTCAAATCTCATAGAAATAAGATAGATGTAATATGCTTTTCTCAAGAACATGAAACACAACCCAATAATCGCCAACCAAGCAATATCTCATATAACAATGATACTCATGTTATTTCCAACAACCAATATCTTTTCTCAACCAATTAGGGCTTCAACAACAATGCTTAAAGACAAGGTTTAACCAACATCATTCAACTCAACATTAACCTTGAAGCATTCAACCAATCATCACAAGAAAACGAAACAAGTAGAAATCCTTTTCCTTCCAAAGATATTTGAACAAAACAGCCACCAACACAATATCACCAAATGCAAAGAATAACTTGTTCAAATCAACTCAATGGAGTAAGCCCAATATCATGTATCAAGTAAAAGCAATAACTTGATCAACCAACCTCTATGGAAGCAACTCAACCATCACTATCAAAACAACCATCTAAGGGTTTCATCATCTCAATGCAAGTAACAAGACTTACAAACATAAACCCTAGTGCACAATGCTTCCACTACCCCAAACCAGAAATATGCATTCACCAAAACTCTCATCAATGATAACAATGCATAAGTAGTCTTCAACAAACCAGAAACTAGGACTTATACCCAACCAAAGGAAACCTTGTTGAATACCTTTTCACTCCAATCTTATTTCAGGAAAACATACACCAATCATACTCATAAGAAGAATGTGCCCATACCTTATTGAAGTGAAGGAACCCCTTTGGAAATCTGCCACCATCACAAAATTCTTTTGCCAACCTTCACAAGGGTTAGTAGATCACAAAATAATCAACATTACTCCACTTTTCAATAATCATTACCAAAGCCTTTAATTGCACAACTTCCTTATCTCTCCTAAAACCACTTGTACCATAAAAAAAAATAAATCACAACATTGCATAACCTTATAACTCCCAAAACCACTTATACCATAAAATTAAAATAAATCACAACATTGCATAAAATTATAACTCCCAAAACTTTATAATAAAGTAATACCCTTATTACTCCTAACTAAACAAAATAATATTCAATTTTAAACAACACATTAACCCTTATATCATGAGCCTTTTATATCTTCCAACCATACATAATAGAATCAATTAACTTTCAAA
Organism: Wollemia nobilis; assembly: GCA_028583015.1. Taxonomy (NCBI): domain Eukaryota; kingdom Viridiplantae; phylum Streptophyta; class Pinopsida; order Araucariales; family Araucariaceae; genus Wollemia; species Wollemia nobilis. Next base: position 57,222 of record JAQPPZ010013402.1, read on the forward strand.
TATAACCCTTATGCCTCCCGAATTTCAACTATTGCATAGCAACTGTACAAGGTATTAAACAACACATGAAGCATACCTTTTGATTGCACTGAGACCCTTTAATTTACCATCATCAAAAACTTTATCAAATATTGTTGCCTACAAAATTTGAATTGTTGTGTCCTTCTTCCAATGGTGACCAGAATAAAAACTATCTTCACCAAAAATTAACCTTTCTGAGAATCGAACTGTCAACGCCCACTTCCTACACAGGTTAAATCACCATCTGCACTACTCGTTTGATGACGAGTGAAAGGCAACCAACTGACCTTAATTTCTTCCTCAAAAAACATGCTCTCACTGTTTTTGCTGTTGCTTTATCGAGATGCCTTGGTTTCATCGTTTTCACACTTTTGTTTATGTTCTGTGACAGACCTCTGGATATTCCTGCATCCCTGGCGTATTCTACGACACATCGATCTTCATGTTTGATTGCTGTTTAAAATGTTTGCACAATAGTAATTTGATATTCGATCACTGACAATTTTTTTTTTTTTTTTCACCACATTGGGGCGTCGTTTTTATATCGATCGAGCATCATTTGAATCTCCACCATGAGCCCTCCTCTTTGGCGCTTTTGGTCATGAGATAACACAGTGATAAATTAACATTCTAAATGTTTAGCTCCTCTTTGATTATGGACAAGTGTACAACGCTCGAATTGCGGCGTCTTCACATCATTCTTTTCCCCTTCAATTTGGGTGCTCAAAGAAGGTTTGCATTGCTTCCGTTATCCAGAGACAAAAGCATACTCCTTGCGGTTTTCGAATGCGTGGGCCCAAAACATGCTCTCCTTCGCCGGTGCAGACGAAGTATGAAAATCGATATCTATGCCAAAATCGATATCTATGCATATTCCTTTAATGAATTCCATTGCCACCTTTTATTTGCACTAAGATGCATTGATTAACACGTCGACACTTTTAATTTATTTTAATATTTTAATTTAAATTTTAAATAAATAAAATTTAAACTAAATATTTAAAATTAAATATCTTCATCACTGGGGCACCTTTTTCAACGAAACGAAAAGCCAACTTGGGTTTTAAGAAAAACCCATTTCAAATTTGTTGTCCATGGTTTTAAATAAAACCTTTTATGTTGTCTGCCTTGGTTTTCACAAAAAAACCTTTCGCTTCTTGACATCAATGACAACATCAACACTTGAGAAAAGGCAATGTACCCAATGTACCCAAAATTGCCAACAAAATCTATTCTATAATTATGGAAATATGGTACCATATTCATAATAGATTTTTTAGAACTTCACAACAACTTCCTTCTCCATTATTTCTCCAATAGTGGTCATTTTATTAAATGCATCTTTTACTCTAACACAATACTCACTTGAACTTTCAAATTATTGCATCCTCAAGTTCTCAAACTCTCTCTTCAAGGTCTATGACTTGACCACTTCCACTTGGTCTTGGTAAGCCTCTTGTAGAGCCTCCCAAGTATTATTGGCTAATTTTGCATCTGCAATACTTAGAAGTAAGATTTTTTTTACAACAAAAAGAATATGGTACAAGGCCAAAAAATTATTTCTCTTGGCCTTCTTTGCTTGTCTATAATTATATGGGATAAGAGACCAATGTGCTAGCTCAACATAACCAACCTCAACAATATCCCAAATATCTTCACCAATGAACAATATCATAACATTGCATGTTAAACTCTAGAATAGGAAAGGGTATATTGTTGTCCATGATCAATGGTTAGAAATATTGAAA